>JAUTBV010050550.1:0-20354 GCA_032361325.1 Lepetodrilus fucensis
CGCCCCTAGTTTCTGGCGGATCCGAGCCACATGATGTTCCACCGTCTTGGGTGAAATAAACAGCTGGGCTCCGCATTCCTTGTGGGTACGACCCTCAACAACGAGACGGGCAACCTCGGCCTCACGCTCGGAGAGTCCAAGCGCCAACAGGCCATCACCAGAGTCATCGCTGGGCTCCGAAGCCCTGGCACGAGCCAATTCCAGCATCCGGCGAGCGGCCGCCGGGTCTTTCAGATCCAGCGCCGCCTGACCAAGTAGACGAGAGGCCTCCCAATCATCACCAACGGCACCGAGTTGCTCGCTCCCGGCAACCACCGCCTCTTCGTCTACTTCACGGATCATCAGTTTGGCCCAGATATCGGAGGCAACGATCCTGGCCTTCTCTCGGGGATCTTTCGGTCGTAGGGCTGCCATGGAAGCCGCTGCTTGCACTACCGCCGACTTGTCTTCTCGAGCCAGAGCTAATTGCAGTTCCAGCCAGCGGGCACTGGTTGGTCCCGGCCCCTGTGGCGGAAGGGACAGGCCCTGCTGGACGAGTGTTTCGGCCACCGGTTGAACCCGCCGGTTGTCTCCCACTCGGGCACCAGCGGCCAACAACTCAACGAACAAATCGCTGAGTAGCCAGCTTCCGCTCTGGCGTACCAGAACCGGTTCGGCACGAGCCCAGGCCTCTCGCAAGCGAGTGGTGTCCCCGGATCGACGGGCCAGGGCGGCGTCCAATACTGCCAGCAGGAAACGATCACGGTGGGGCCAGTCCGCGTTCTCGCCCTCTCTTACCGCCGTTAGCGAATCACCGTATTCTCCCGCTACCAGGCGAGCGTAGGCCCGCAAAAGTGAGTGTGTTGCGGCTTCGCCTTGTCCTCCGCTATTGGCGTCCACGGCCTGGGTTAGCAGCACGTCGGCCCCAACCACATCTCCCAGTAGCAGGGCGGCAGTCCCGCCAACGGCGTGGGGGGTCACCCCGACAGGAGCTTCGGGCTGGATCCGGTCAAAGTCATCGCCGGCCCGGACAAACAGGGTTAGGGCATCGGCACTGGAACCCGCAATCACCAACTCCAATCCCTGGCCCAGGTGATCAAATAGCTGACGCTGCGATGACAGCACTCCCCCCGGGGCCTCCCCGTAGGGTTCGGCTATCAGGATCCGGGCCAGATTGATGAGAGGCTCAGCCAGCTCTCCCGACAAGGGTCGGTTGGCAGCTTGGGCAAAACGTAGGTCGCGCTGATCGATACCAAAGCCAAGCAGGGCGGCTGGCTCGGCGGACTCCTCCGGGATGTGGCCCAGGTGGCGAAGAGCGTCCGGTAACCCCAGGGTGAAGGACGCCTCCGCCCGAATCAGGGCAAGATCAGAAGCGGCGACCCCGGCCTTCTCCGCCTGATCAGCCAATTCCAGGGCCTGTTCCGGGTCGGAAAGGCGGCGAGAATAGGCCGCATCAATCAGGGTATCGGTAGTTCCCGAGACCGTTCCCGAGCCCGACAGCAGATGATGCAGGGCCTGATCGGGTTGATGTCGATTGAGGGAGAGCGCCAGCCGGTCATGTATCTCCGACCGATCATCGGTGGTGAGGTCAGCCGCCACCGCCACCCGCAGGGCGGGGATGATCAGACCCTCTCGATCCACCAGCCCGCCGGCTCGAATTCCACGCTCCGCCGCGTTCCGGTCCAGAGAATCCGGCAGAGCATCAATGGCCCTTCGGCTATCAAGCTCGGGATCAACGGCGAGGATCTTGGCCAAAGCGGCCGAGTCTAAGCCAGCCCGCTCCACCCGACGGGAGAAGGCGTCAACCAACTCCTCGGGCATGGCGGACAGATCGCCAAACCAATTGGCAGCCACCGCGTCGGCGGCCAGGCCTATCAATCCCGATGTTGCCGCGAAGAGGTTCTCTAGATCGGCGCTACTGGTTGCTCTCCCAATGAGGCCGCTGACGGTGGAAGCGAATTCGTCGAACTCCAACAGGCCAACCCGCTCAGCGGCGCCCTCTGCCGTGAGAACATCGTCCAGCAGGCGAAGCGAATCATTGGAAGGCCAGGGCCGGCGACTTGCCCAGATTGTCACCCGGTCTGCCACTTCGATGAGAGAGTCCAGGATTTGGGAGGACAACCATTGGAGGTCATCGACCACCAATACATCCGGATCCGCAGCCATGGCCTGGGCAACTACTGATTCATCTTGTTGACGCGCTGGATTGCCCGAAATTCGGCCGACCACGGCGCCCTCGTCCAGTTCTGCTTCCCAGCTCCGCAGACGATGCGTCCGCCCCGCACCACCGGGACCGATGATCAATCGGCAGCCTTTCCCACTCATCTGATCTCCCTCAACTGGTCCGCCTTGCTGATCTATCTTGGCAGGTGATGACCTCGACAGTCAGGTTTGCTGATAATCGGTGCTAGTCAAAGCCGACTGCGCCGGGAACGCCATCAATTTGATCGGCATGACAAAAGCCAAACACCTGGCCGTAGAACCAAAGCTCCGCCTCCAAGGATCCGATGATGGTCGCGGCCTGGCGGAAGCCGTGCTGCTCTCCGTCGAACAGAAGATAGGCATGGGGAAGTCCCTTCGCTGCTACCGCGGCAACGATGGCCTCGGATTGGGCTGGCGGCACTACCTCGTCCTCGGATCCCTGCATCACCAGCAAGGGGCAGGAGAGGTCTTCGGTGTGATTGATGGGTGATCGCTGGTCATAAATGCCCTTAGCTTCTGGGTATGGACCAATCAGGCCGTCCAGGTAGCGGGCCTCAAACTTGTGGGTGTCGCTGGCCAACGCCCCCAGGTCGGCTACTCCATACAGGCTGGTTCCCGCCGAGAAAGCATCGGACACTTCCAGGGCTCGCAGGACGGTGAACCCTCCGGCGGACCCACCACGGATGGCCATGCGTTTGGCGTCTACCCGACCGGCGGCTGCCAGTTGCTCGGCGGCAGCCACACAATCCTCAACATCGACCAAGCCCCAGGCATCATTCAACAGGCGACGGTAGGCACGGCCATAGCCGGTGGAGCCACCATAGTTGACGTCAACCACGGCAATGCCACGGCTGGTCCAGTACTGGATCTTCAGACTTAGGTCGGGAGAGGAGTGCGCGGTCGGACCGCCATGACCCATGACAATCAGGGGAGGCAGCTCACCCGCCTCTCCCGCGTTCAGACCCTCACCCGCGGGCGGATAGAAGAAGGCGTGGCTTTGTCGACCATCAGCCGAGATGAAGTCAAAGGCTTCTGCTTGGCTGAACCAGGCCTGGCTCACTCCCAGATTTTCGGCCGGTCGCAACTCGATGAAGGTGCCGGTCCCGGGATCGATTTCCACGATCCGGTGCAGGGTGTCCGATGAGCCAGCCATGACGGCCACCGTCCCCTTCTCGGTGGCCCCAATCCCACTGAACAGCACAAATGGGGTGTCGATGAGGTCAGGGACCGCGGGTAGATCGCCGTCCAGATCAAGCACAGCTAGGGAATCGGCAGCATCCCTGGTGATGATCACAGCCAGGTTGCCGTCGGCCATCTCCGTCCAACGTTGAACCCCAAAAACCCAGGGTGGGCCGCCAATTTCGCTTTTGGTCAGGTTGGTCAGGACCCGCTGCACACCGGTCTCGGGCACCCAACCGTGGAGGTTCCAGAAGCCGGAGCGGTCACTGGAGAAGACCAACTCCCCAGTACTCAACCAATTGCTGCCGTGGATTGCTTCATCGGCTCCTGGTTTGGAGCTGCCAGCCACGGTCTCGACATTGCTTAGGGTGAGGTCACCATTCACGATGCTCAAGGATCCAGCACAAAGCTCGGTTCCATCCCAGGGCATGTTCGGGTGATTCCACTGGTACCAGCTAAGCCGTGAGCCATCGGGCGAAATCCGGGGAGCGGCCACAAAGTCACTGCCACTCACCAAACCTAGGACCCGTTCGGATCCATCGGTGGCCACGGCCACGATCTCATTGACACACTCGGTGCTGTCCTCTTCGACGCTGCTCTCTGAAGTGCTGGGACCACCATCCAGCCCCACATGGTTTTCCCGTACACAAACCAGCCACTGGCCCGACGGATTCTCGCAACTATCGGCGAAGCGCCAGCCGTGCTTGATTGGGGGTTCGGGAGTGAGGGCTCGGGGCACCGATCCATCACCGGCCAAGCGGTAGAGCCGTTGATCGTCCCAATTACTGAAGTAGACGGCCTCGGCTCCCAACGACCAGGCGCCCCCGCCGTATTCATGCACCCTGGTCCGGGCCGACCAAGGCGGAGGCAAGATATCGACCGGCTCGCCACTACCCCAGCCGTCTTGGCCCGGGCCACCAAGGCCCAAGCGAACTAGCACCACCCGTCCGCCATCGGAGGGACGCAGTTCGGACCACCAACGTTCGTCGCCACGGGCTACGGCCCCACCAAGGCCCACTCCCCCAGCCGCCACCAGTTCAGCCGAGATTGGTGAGGGCCACTCACCGTAGGGAAGGGCTGTTATCGAGCCAGTCATCTTCAGCCTTCTGCCAACAAATCACCGATACGGGTGAGACCTTCGCCCAGATCGTCATCGCCAAGGGCAAAGGAGAAACGAGCATAGCCCGGGCTTCCAAAAGCCTCACCGGGAACGAAGGCCACCTTGGCCTCTTCAAGCACCACATCGGCCAGATCCAGGGTGGTTTCGATTTTGCGACCGCGAATGGTTTGACCAAGCACTCCTTCGAAGGAGGGGAAGGCGTAGAAGGCGCCCTCGGGCTTGAGAACCTCAACCCCGGGCATGGCCTTGAGCATCTCGTACATGTTGAGCCGTCGACGATCAAAGGCCTCGCGCATCATGACCACCGCATCAAGGCTTCCCTCGACCGCGGCCTGGGCCGCCACCTGGGAGACCATGGCGACATTGGAGGTTTGGTGAGACTGCAGGCTGGTCAAGGCCTTGGCCATATCACCGGGGGCAATGAGCCAACCCACTCGCCAGCCGGTCATGGCGTAGGTCTTGGCCACCCCGTTGAGCACGATACAACGGTCGGTGATCTCCGGTACCAGAGTGGGCATGGAGTGGAACTCGGCGTCGTCATAGGTGAGATGTTCATAGATCTCATCGGTCAGGATCCAGATCTCGTGCTCGGCCGCCCACTTACCGATGGCGATAATCTGTTCCCTGTTATAGACGGCGCCTGATGGGTTAGAGGGGCTGACGAAGATTAGTGCCTTGGTCCGGTCGGTTCGAGCCGCTTCCAATTGGTCGACGGTGACCTTGAACTCGGCCTCGATTGTGGTCTCCACCGAGACGGGAACACCACCGGCCAGCTTGACCGGTTCGGGGTAGGTGGTCCAGAAGGGTGTGGGGATCAGCACCTCGTCCCCGGGGTCGACCACACCGGCAATGGCGTTGTAGACAGCGTGCTTGCCTCCGTTAGTGACCACTACCTGGCTGGGATCTACCTCATAGCCGGAATCGCGCAGGGTCTTGGCGGCGATGGCGGCCTTGAGTTCCAGCGTTCCGCCGGCCAGGCCGTAGCGGTGGTTCTTCGGATCATGACAAGCGGCGGCTGCCGCCTCCACGATGTAGTCCGGCGTCGGGAAGTCGGGCTCACCGGCACCGAAGCCAACCACGGCTTCACCGGCGGCCTTTAGTGCCTTGGCCTTGTTCGTCACCGCCAGGGTCGCCGAGGGGGCAATTGATCCGACGCGCTGTGAAATCCGGCCAGTGGACATGAAGGTCTCCGAGAAATTCAAGAAATATGGATAATACTGGGCACAAAATCTGGTGCATAGTGTTCCCTCGCGGGACCACAGCTGCAATCATCTCATCTTGTGAGCCAAGAACCTCGGAATATCCAGATCCCAGCCAATCTTCTGCCCAAGGATGGCCGTTTCGCCTCCGGACCCTCGAAGGTCCGACACGAAGCGGTAGCCGCCCTGGCCGAGATTGCCGACGATTACATGGGAACCTCCCACCGCAAACCCGGCGTAAAGGACATCGTTGGGCGGGTGCGGTCCGGTATGACCGATCTGTTTGGGCTGCCCGATGATTGGGAGGTCATCCTGGGCAACGGTGGAACCACCCTGTTTTGGGATGCCGCTGCCTTTGGCCTGATCGAACAGCAGTCCCAACACCTGAGTTTCGGCGAGTTCTCGGGCAAGTTCGCCTCCGGAGTTTCCAAGGTTCCGTTCCTGAACGATCCCCAGATCATCACCTCCGACTACGGAACCCACCCGATGTGTGAGGCCGAAGCGTCGGTTGACACCTACTGCATGACCCACAACGAGACCACCACCGGCGTCACCATGCCCCTGGTCCGTCCGGCCGGCGCGGCCGAAGGCTCACTGGTGGCCGTCGACGCTACCTCGGCTGCTGGTGCCATTGCCTGGGACCCCAGGGAGGTCGACTGCTACTATTTCGCCCCACAGAAGGTTCTGGCCTCTGATGGTGGCCTCTGGTTTGCCATGTGTTCACCGGCCGCCCTGGAACGCATCGAACGCATCGCCGCCTCCGATCGTTGGATTCCCGCTGGCTTGTCCCTGCAAACGGCGGTCAACAACTCGGTCAAGAACCAGACCTATAACACTCCAGCCCTGGCCACCATCTTCTTGACCATGCACCAGGTGGAGTGGATCAACTCCAACGGCGGAATCGACTTTGCCGCCGGTCGCTCCAAGGCCATGTCGGATCACGTTTATGACTGGGCCGACGCCAGCGAGTTTGCCACTCCCTTTGTCAGTGATCTTGACAAGCGCAGCCCGGTAGTAACTACCATCGACTTTGACGATTCGCTCCAGGCCGACGATATTGCCGCCACTCTGCGGGCCAACGGCATCCTCGACACCGAGGGCTACCGCAAGCTCGGTCGCAACCAGCTTCGTATCGCGGCCTTCCCTGCCATAGAACTCAGCGACATGCAGGCTCTGACCGCCAGTATTGACTTCGTGGTCAGCCAGCTCCGCTAGGCGACATCGCGGCGTTCGAAGACCACCGCTCCAGCCGATAAGAAGAGCAGGGTCCAGCCAACCAGTATCGCCCCCGCCGCCAGATAGCTGTGGTGAGCGATGACTTCGAACCCTTCGGGCTCGAAAATACTGCCGTCGATCCGTTCCACGTCGGCTCCGGTGGCAAAGGCATTGGCGTTGGTGATTGGCATCCAAACCGCCACTTTGGGGAGAAAGGCTATGAGTAGGAAGTTCTCTACGATGAACCAGTAGATCACGAATCCGACAATTGAGCCCAGTGAACTGTTGACCGCCAGGGTGAATCCAAGACCGATAGTCGAGAAGAGCCCGGCTGACACTCCGGTTCGACCAACGCCTTGGGCCGCGTTGCTCCAGAGCTCGGTTGGTATCTCGTCGATGGTGCCAGTGAGTGCAGCCAGTAGATACATAAGTGCGATCATGAGTACCGCCAAGACCATGGCAAGAATGGCCGTACCCACAAAGCACGAAATGGTGCGGGCCACTATCAACCGGTAGCGGCGGGGCTCCCAGGTCAGCAGTTGCTCGATCATGCCGGTCTTTAGATCGGCACCGATATAGGAGGCCCCGATCACAAAGGCCATGACGGGAAGCAGGATCATGAGAGGCTCGGTCAAGCCAGTGGCCTCAACCCCGCCGGCCATGTCGATAACAAAGTCAGGGGAGTTTCCTTCATCGTTGCTAATGACGAAGTAGGCAATGACAATCCCGGCCACGATCAGCAGGGCCAGAATCGCTGGGAAGAAGAGAGTGATGCGGCGAGCCCAGAAACGGCGGGATTCCGCCAACGTCAACCGGATCATGATTGACCGCCTTCGGGAGAGATACCGGTGAATTGGCTCGGAGGCTGGACAGGCGGCTGGCCAGGTGCCAACAGATCAGATGATGCTTGATCCGGCAACATCTGACCGGATGGCGGGCTGGTCGCTGGTGGCGGCGGGCCCCCGGTCAGATTGAGGAATGCTTGTTCCAAGGTGGCCCGCTCGAAACGAAGACCGCTGAGGTACAAGCCCTTCTCGGCCAAGAGGCGGGTGACCTCGCTGACGCTCTGTTGTTCGACGCCCACCACCAATTCGTGCGGGTCGGCCCGTGGACGAACGACTAATCCCGACTGGGTCAGCACAGCAATGGCCTCATCCCTGGCTCCGATTGTGACCACCACTTCATCCTCACCGGCAAAACTGCGAATGTGGGCCAGAGTTCCGGTTTGGATCAGGCGTCCTTGGCTGATGATGGTTACGTCGTCACAAACCTGTTCGATTTCGGAAAGCTGGTGGCTGGACACAATCACCGCCCTGCCCTCGCTGGCGATCTGGCGGATGAGAACCCTCATCTCGGCAATCCCGGCCGGGTCCAACCCATTGGCCGGTTCGTCCAGGATCAGCAAATCAGGATTCTTCAACAGGGCGGCTCCGATGGCGAGACGCTGCTTCATTCCTAGGGAATAGCTGTCGAAAGAATCCTTGTCTCGGTCGCTCAGCCCAACAACTTGGAGCACGCGATCAACTTCCGTCTTGGGGATCCCGGCCAAGTCCGCCAGCAGGCTCAGATTTCGTCGGCCAGAGAAATTCGGGAACATTTTGGGATTCTCTACGATGGCTCCGACCCGGCCCGCCACCCGGTAGTACTCGGTGGTGGCATCGACTCCGAATACTCGGACCGACCCCGCCGTTGGCCGGATAAGGCTCAACAGACAACGGATGGTGGTGGTCTTGCCCGAACCGTTGGGACCCAGGAAGCCATGAACCGTTCCCGGACGACCAAGTGTGAGGTTGAGGTCTTGGACCGCCACCACGTCGGGACCGCCCCGTCGGGAGTAGACCTTACTCAAGCCGGCAATTTCAACGATGGAGGACATCCGCCTCACCCTAGTCCCCCGCCAAAGGATCCGTTAGTCGTCGGTGGCCAGATGCATGGAGGCCGAGTTCATGCAGTAGCGAAGCCCAGTCTCGGTCGGACCATCGTTGAAGACGTGACCGAGATGGGCACCACAGTCGGTGCAGACCACCTCGGTCCGGACCACACCCAGGGATGCATCCCGGTGCTCGGTTACCGCCTCAGGATTGATGGTCTGATCAAAGCTGGGCCAGCCACAACCCGCATCAAACTTAGTACCGGAGACAAACAGTTCGTTGTCACAAACCACGCAGTGGTAGGTGCCGTCTTTCCAGACGTCCCAGTACTCACCGGTAAAGGGTCGTTCGGTTCCGGCGCGTTGAGTCACCTGAATCTGTTCAGGACTCAGGCGAGCCTGGAGATCATCTTCACTGAACGTCTTCTTGACCACAGAGACCTTTCCTGTTCTGGCACCGGGTAACCCTACGAGTTTCTGGAACCCCAATATGGGTGCTCTACCGGTACCAGATCGGACTAGGGAGTGGCAGGGCTAAGCCTCGGTGATGGTTACCGATTCGATGACCAGCGGAGTCTTGGGCTTGTCCTGCATACCGGTCGGGACTTTTTCCATCTCGGCCAAGACTTCAAGTCCACTGACCACCTTGCCAAACAAGGAATAGGAAGGTGGCAGGCCAACACCGCTGGACCCGGAGACGATGAAGAACTGGGACCCGTTGGTATTGGGTCCGGAGTTAGCCATGGCCAGTGAACCAATCTCGTAGCGACCGGGCTTGGGAAGCTCGTCTTCGAAGCGGTATCCAGGGTTGCCTCGGCCACTGCCTTCTGGGCAGCCACCTTGGCACATGAAGCCGGGGATGATGCGGTGGAAGTTCAGCCCGTCGTAGTAGTGATAGCGAGCAAGGTTGACGAAGTTGTTGACCGTCTTTGGGGCGCCCTTGGGGTCGAGCTCGATGACGAGGGTTCCCATGGAGGTAACCATCTCGGCGCTGTAGCGCTTGGAAGGGTCAATCCCCATATCGAATGAGCCGTCAAATGAGGTCTGGCGTGGGCTGGATCCGTCTGCGGCTGGAAGCTCTGGCACGGTGATTTCCTTCGTGTTGTTTCCTAGTCGGCCGTGTTTACGATCGACTCCCATACTGTAGGCACCTATCAACGGGTCTGTGTCACCAGGGTTGGACCTGGCCCAATCGGGCCACTCACTCAGCGGCGGCGAAGCCCTTTTCTAGATCTTCGATAATGTCGCTCACGGTCTCCAACCCCACGCTCAAGCGAACCAGAGACGGGTTGACGCCGGTGGCGGCCTGCTCCTCCGCTGTCAGCTGGCTATGGGTGGTTGAGCCGGGGTGTATGACCAACGATCGCACATCCCCGATATTGGCAACATGACTGTGCAGGTCCAGCCCTTCAACAAACCTTTGGCCTGCCTCTCGACCACCCACGATATTGAACGATGGCACCGAGCCATATCCCTTGTTGTTGGTGTATTTCTTGGCCGCGTCATGCCAGGGAGAACTCTCCAGGCCGGAATAGTTGACCGCCTCAACCTGGGGATGAGCCTCCAGCCATTCGGCCACGGTCTGGGCGTTCTGGACGTGGCGTTCCATGCGCAGGGACAGGGTTTCTAGTCCCTGAAGAATCTGGAAGGCGTTGAACGGGCTGATTGCTGGTCCAAGGTCACGCAGTAGCTGCACCCGGGCCTTGGCGATGAAGGAGCCAGCACCGAGCATGGGCCAATAGGTCAGTCCGTGGTAGCTGGGGTCGGGCTCGTTGTAGTTCGGGTACTTGTCCCCATCACTGAACTCAAAAGAGCCACCATCCACGATGACCCCGGCGATGGAGGTTCCGTGTCCGCCGATGAACTTGGTGGCCGAATGGACCACGACGTCGGCACCATGGTCCAGCGGATTGATGAGGTATGGGCTGGCGACCGTGTTGTCAATCATGAGGGGGACCCCAACGTCATGGGCTACCGAAGCAATGCCGGTGAGGTCCAAGATGTTGTTCTTCGGGTTTCCGATTGACTCGCCGTAGAAGAGTCTGGTGTTGGGTCGAACAGCTGCCCTCCACGCCTCAAGATTGTCGGCATCGTCAATGAAGGTGGTCTCGATGCCGTACTTGGGCAGGGTGTGATGCAGCAGGTTGTACGTTCCCCCATAGAGGGCGGCGCCGGCCACGATGTGGCCTCCGGCCTCGACGGTGTTCATGATGGCGATGGTTTCGGCTGCCTGCCCTGAGGCAACGGCCAGGGCCCCGGGGACTCCAGCCGCCGTCTCGCAAAGACCGTTCTCCAGGGCCGCTAGACGCGTCTCCAACACCCCTTGGGTGGGGTTCATTATCCGGGTGTAGATGTTCCCTGGTTCGCCGAGCGCGAACAGGTTGGCGGCGTGGGCCGAGTCTCGAAACTCGTACGCCGTTGTTTGGTAGATGGGTACCGCCCGTGAGCCGGTGGCACAATCCGGCTCTTGCCCGGAATGGATCTGTCTGGTCTCAAAACCCCAAGTATTGGACATATTTCCCCCTGAATGGACAGCCCGGCCGCCCCTAGGGGCGCCTCAGCCATCGTCGATTTCAGAGAGACTAACCCTAATCCCGACTAATCCCATGGGAATTAACGGGAATTGCCGTCTGGCATGCCTGATTGGCTCAACACCCGGCGATCAGTTACACGTGAGGCCAGAGCCAACCCACCACTTCGACCTGGAAGACCCCCGTGACCTGGCGAGACTAGGGGAACCAACCTTGAGCCTCGAGCCCCTTGACGCAACGGTGATGATAGACGAGGCCCAAAGAAACCCCGACATCATCCCAGTCCTCAGAGTTCTCGTCGACGCCGACCGCAGGCCGGGACGCTTCCTAGTTCTTGGAAGCGCATCGCCATCCCTCATTGGTATGGCCAGCGAATCGTTGGCCGGCCGAGTTACCTTCGTCGAGCTCCCGGGCTTGCTAGCTCAAGATGTCGGACCGGACCGGTTCGATCAACTCTGGCTTCGAGGCGGACTACCGCTGTCGACGTTGGCCCCACAGAGGACGAGTCCGCGACCTGGCGAGACGATTACATCACAACCTTCCTCGAGCGCGATTTGGCCAACCTGGGATTTCGGGTGCCCGCCGCAACCATGAGAAGGTTCTGGTCCATGGTGGCCCACTACCACGGGCAAACTTGGAACGGGGCTGAGATCAGCCGCTCCCTCGGGGTATCCCAGACCACCGTCAGGAACTACCTGGACGCCTTGACCGATGCGCTGGTCCTGCGTCAGCTACCTCCCTGGTTCGCCATCATCTCAAACGTCAGGTGCGCTCACCCAAGGTCTACATCCGAGACACCGGACTCCTCCACCGACTTCTCGGCATTGCTGAAATGAACGATCTGACTGGCCACCCTAAGCTCAGGGCTAGCTGGGAAGGATTCATTGCCGAACAGCTTGTGTCCACCCTCAACACTCGCGACCCAACCTTCTGGCGGACCCAAGCCGGAGCCGAGCTGGACCTTCGAATCGAACACTGCGGAAGCACCATCGGGGTTGAGGTCAAACGAACCGCTCGACCCGCCATGACTCGCTCCATCCATTCTGCCCTGGCTGACCTAGAACTCGACCATCTGATCATTGCCCACGCCGGACGGTCCAGATTCCCCCTTCACCATAAGGTCACGGCGATCCCAGCGATCGAACTAGTGATGGACCCAGATTCAGCCATCCCGGACCAACCCAACTTGCGTCCGCCTACCACCGTTTCTCCAAATTGGAGGCTCTCCTCTGAGTATTTGCGGGCGGCGTATCCGCTAGGCACCGGTGTAGGCGGCGATGTAGGGCAGGTTCCGATAGCGCTGAGCTACATCAAGCCCGTAGCCGACGACGAAGGCGGGTGGAATCTCAAAACCGACATAGTCCAGCTTGTAGTCCGGAGCCTGCTGTCCTTCACGGACCAATAGGGAACAGGTCTTGAGCGAGGCTGGGTGTTGACCGGCAATATGGTCAACCAGGTAGGCCATGGTTAGCCCCGAATCGATTATGTCCTCGATCAAGATGACGTCTCGGCCATACACCGTGGAGTCAAGATCCTTGACGATTTTCACCACACCGGATGATTCGGTGGCATCGCCATAAGACGAGACCGCCATGAAGTCGATCTCCACCGGCCCCTCAATGGCCCGCATCAGGTCGGCGGCGAAAATAACGCTTCCCTTCAGGATGGCCACCAACAGGGGCATTCGGCCATCACAGTCGGCGGCAATCTGGGCTCCCAACTCCCGTACTCGCGCCTGAATATCTTCTGCCGAAACTAGAATCTCGCCAATTTCGCCCTCGGGTGGAAACACAGATTGATCGGTCATCAAACTCAACTCCCGGAGAATTCGGCTTTTCCGGGACCATGCTCCATGAAGCTCTGGATCCCGGTGACGGCATCGTTGGTTTGGAAGGCAGCCAGGAACTCCCTCTTCTCAATGGCGATGGCCTCTTCGATGGAAACATGCAGGCCATCCATGATGGCCTTTTTGGCGTTGGCAATGGCCGCGGGGCCAGCGGCGTACCTTGCCGCCAAAGCGACCGCTTGGTCAAGCACTTCCTCGTCTGGGTGCACGGCCGAAACCAATCCGATGTCCAAGGCCTCCTGCGCCTTTACCTGACGGCCGGTGTAATTGATCTCTTTCGACTTGGTTACACCGACCAGGCGGGTGAGACGTTGGGTCCCTCCGGCACCGGCGATGATGCCAAGAAGGATCTCGGGTTGGCCAAAGACTGCGCTCTCGCCACAGACTCGGAAGTCGGTTGACATCGAAAGCTCGCAACCTCCGCCAAGAGCAAAGCCGTTGACGGCGGCAATGGTGATCTGGGGAAGGTTCTCCAAAGCAAAGTTGGCCTTGTTCAAGAGGTCCACCATGGGTGATGGGTCCCGCACCTCTCCTTCGATCGGGAACTCCGAGATATCGGCTCCGGCGGCAAAGATTCGTGGCCCGCCCCAGAGGACGACGCCGCGGATGTCGGACCGCCCGGCCAACTCGGTGGCAACCTCAAGAAGTTCACGCCCGATCTGGGAGTTGAGCGCATTCACCTTTGGCCGGTCCAGGCGAATAATGGCGACATTGCTGACGGAGGACTCTTCAAGACTGACGAACTCACCCACGGTGATCAGATCCTTTTGTTCGGTACTTGCGTGCAGATTGACTGGTCGGAATCGGCCAGCGCCTACATTGCGGTCCACGGCGCTGAGGGACGGCATGTTTCTACCAGAATCGGGTTCAAGAAGAAAGACAGGAGAGAAGACCGGAGACAATCCTGGCCCTCAAAACACCGGATACAGGTGATCGCCGTCCTGGCTTTGCGATGTCGTTCGACCACAAGTTCATAGAAATCGTTGGTTGCAGGCGGACGAGGACGCCCAAATCCAAACCTCTCCGGATGCTCCTCAAACGCCTGATCCAGAGTCACTTGACGAGCAGACTCAACACTGTGGCCACGGTCAGCATGGCGATCAGCCGGGGTCAGCAACCCGATCCCAAGTCCGCCCCGAGGAAGTCACAATGTGGGTCGAGCGGAGCGAAGAACCAACGTACCCAGCTGCTCCTTTGAGCCACGGACTTTGGTCCCAGGTGAGTGATCGGCCCTAGAAAGTGCCAGACTCTAGGATCGACAGGGGCTGACCTCTCTCCTCAGCATATGTCCAACCCCTGGACCTACCAGAAAGTACCCATGACCGGAAACGCACAATTCAGCTTTCAAGACGTCGCTGTTGTGTCGGTCGCTCGTTATGAGGCCCCCCTCGTCGTTACCTCGGCTGCCATCGATGAGATGCTGGCCCCCTTCTACGCCAGGGCCCACACCAAGCCAGGCCTCCTGGAAGTACTGGCAGGTATCGAAGAGCGTCGCCAATGGCCAGAAGACGTCTCCTTTATCGATGCCGCCGCCCTCGCAGGCGAGAAAGCTCTCACAGAATCCGGTGTCGACCGTTCAAAGATCGGCCTGGTGATCGATACCAGTGTCTGCCGCGATCGTCTTGAGCCCTCAAGTGCGGTCACGGTACACGACACCCTTGGTCTACCCAGCACCTGCATCAACTACGACCTCTCTAACGCCTGCCTTGGTTTCGTCAATACCATGCATCTTGCTGGCACCATGATCAAAGCCGGTCAGATCGAATATGCCCTCATCGTTGACGGCGAGGGCACCCGGGAAATCCAAGCCAACACCATTGCCGCCTTGTTAGAACCTGGTTCCACGGCAGCCGACCTGTTCTCCAACTTCGCTTCTCTCACTTTGGGCTCAGGATCAGCGGCCATGGTGGTCGGACGCCACTCCCAAAACCCCGGCAGCCACAGAATTGTTCGCGGCTTTTTCCGGGCCGAAACCGTTCATCACGATCTTTGTGTTGGCGGCCTGGAGAACATGCGCACCGACACTCGCGCCCTCTTGGAGGCTGGAACCAGCCTGGCCAAACTGGCCTGGGATGACGCCGACAAAGACGACTGGGCCAACATGGACTGCTACGTCCTCCATCAGGTTTCCCAGGTTCACACCGCCGCCATGATTGACGTGCTTGGGTTTGATCCCGAGAAGGCACCAATGACCTTCCCCAAGTTTGGTAATATGGGTCCCGCTGCCATCCCCTTCACCCTGGCACTGGCCGCACAAACGCTGCGACCCGACGATCGGGTGCTTTGTCTGGGCATCGGGTCGGGTCTCAACGTTGCCGCCATCGAAATCCTCTGGTGACCAGGGGTTCTCCGTTCGAGGCCAGACAACCACCGGACGGAATTCATGGCCTGGACCCTCGCTGGTCCCGGCTAGTACGGGTTGACAAGACCGACGGAGTTGGCCGCACGTGGCACATCCTCGACAGTCATCAGAGCACTACGAATACGGCTGCTCGGCTCACCCTGCTCTGTGTCCACGGCAATCCATCGTGGTCCTTCCTCTGGCGGCAGCTACTCGCTGAAACACCTCATGACATCCGGGTCATCGCCGTTGATCAGCTGGATATGGGGTTCTCTGAGCGCACCGGTTCGGTCCGTCGGCTGGCCACCCGGGTGCAAGACCTGTGTGAACTGACCGACCAGCTCGGTCTCACCGGACCGGAAGCCAGCGACCGGGTAGTGACGGTTGCCCACGACTGGGGAGGCCCCGTCTCACTGGGTTGGGCCCAACAGAACCAGAATCAACTGGCCGGTATCGTATTGCTCAATAGCGCCGTCCATCAGCCGGCTGGCTCGCCAGCCCCATCCATCATTCGGGCAATCAGAACCCGGGGCATTCTGCGGAGGATCACCGCCGACACGCCAGCCTTCATCACCGGAGCGGTGGAGATGTCGCGTCCGCGGTTGAGGGCGGCGGTGCGTGCAGGGTTTCATGCTCCCTACCAAACCCCCGAACGGCGTCAGGCAATTACCTCCTTCGTTGAGGACATTCCCCTCGACCCTGCCCATCCCAGCGCCTCCACGCTCGATGCCATTGCCGATGGACTGGACCAGCTTGTAGATCTTCCTGCCTTGCTGATGTGGGGACCACGAGACAAGGTCTTTTCTGATCTTTATCTGCATGATCTGGAGAGCAGACTTCCCCAGGCTGACGTGCATCGCTTTCCTGGTGCCAGCCACTTCGTTTCCGAGGACGCCGATACCACGTCGGTCCTGTTCACCTGGCTGGAGGCAAGACTCCCTTCGCCAACAGCCACCGACGCCGCACCAACACCGACGCCGACCACCGGGGCTGACCGAGCATCCTTGTTCCGCGGGCTGGAGAGCCTGGCCCACAGCACGGAACCAGCCGTCATCGAAATGCCCAGTGACACAAAGGCGCCCTCGGCTGACCTCGCGACCGGCTTGGAGGCAGCTGCTGTTTCCATCAGCTTCGCCGATCTTCATCAACGGGTCCTGGCCACGGCCCAAGGGCTCAACCACGCCGGCGTCAACCGTGGAGACCGGGTGGCTCTCATGATTCCCCCCGGTATTGACTTGAGTGTGGCCCTCTACGCCTGCTGGCGGGCAGGAGCGGTCACGGTACTCATCGACTCTGGTCTCGGACCGGTCGGAATGAGTCGGGCACTGGCCAGCGCTGCTCCCCAGCACCTGATCGGAATCAGCAAGGCGCTGGCCGCGGGACGGGCCCTGCATTGGCCCGGACAAAAGTATTCCGTGGCTGCTATGTCCACCACCCAAAAGCGCTTGCTCGGAGTGGGCGGCGACCTTCGCTCCCTAGCTAACTCCAACCCGGCCACCTCCGGCACTCCCCTACCGGCAGAGCCTGAGGCCACCGATCAAGCGGCCGTGGTCTTCACCTCCGGAGCCACCGGACCGTCTAAGGGGGTGTGCTACCGACACGGCCAACTCCAAGCCCAGCGAGACACCCTGGCCCAAGCCTATGACATCACCTCCGACGACCGCCTTGTAGCAGCTTTTGCACCCTTCGCCCTCTACGGACCGGCCCTGGGAATCCTGTCAATTGTGCCGGATATGGATATCTCCGCGCCGGGAACTCTCACGGCCAGAGCCCTGGGCAACGCCATCGTGGCCGGAGCAGCCACCATGGTCTTCGCCTCCCCTGCTGCCCTCAGCAATGTGGTCGCCACCGCCACCAGTACCACCCAAGGCTTTAGCTCCCAACACCGTGCTGCCCTAGCGGAGGTTCGAATCCTGCTTTCGGCGGGCGCTCCCCTGCGACCATCCCTGCTGAACGCGGTCGGAGGGCTCTTTCCCAACGCCATCATCCACACCCCCTACGGAATGACCGAAGTCCTTCCCACCACCAGCATCTCACTCCCCCAGATCCAGCAGGCCAGCCTGCTGGCCGAAGAAGGGGTTTGTGTAGGAATACCGGTCGACGGAGTAGAGGTTCAGATCGCCGCTCTTGATGAAGCGGGCCAGGCCAGCCGGGAGATTTCCCGCAATCCCGGAGTTCTAGGTGAGATCGTCATACGTGCTCCCCATGCCCGCGATGGCTATGACCGTCTCTGGTTGACCGGCCATCTCGCCTCCCAACCTGCGGGTTGGCATCGCAGCGGAGACGTTGGGCATCTGGATGCAAACGGACAGCTCTGGGTTGAGGGACGGCTGGACCACGTCATCACCACGGCTACGGGGCCCATCACTCCGGTTGGTCTCGAACATCGGATCGAGGATCTGGACGGGATCGAGCTGGCCGCCATTGTCGGTGTTGGTCCACCGGGCATTCAACAAGTAGTAGCCGTCATCCAGATGATTGATGCCGCTCGACGTCCGCACCTGGCAACCCTGACACTGATGGACATGGTCCGCTCCGTAACCAAAGACCAGCTAGCCCGCTACGGCCGCACCGGCAACGCCATTCCTCGGAGCCTGAGCGCGGTCTTGGTGGTTCCCAGGCTGCCGGTTGACCGTCGCCATAACTCCAAGATCGATCGAACCAGGGTCGCGGCGTGGGCATCAAAGGTATTGGCAGGCGGCCGCATGGGCAACGGACCGCTAGGTAACGGGCTACTGGGCCGACTATGAGGGTCCTCGTTACCGGATCCACCAGCCTGATCGGCCGAGCCACGGTGGCTAGCTTACTGGTACGGGGTGACACGGTGACAGTCTTCCAGCGGGAATCAAGCCGCGTAGGAGACAACATCGGCCTCGAGGAATCCCCGCACACGACGAGTGAAGTCCTGGGCGACGTCTGCTCGGCCTCCGATGTTGCCCGAGCCATTCGAGGTCAAGACGCGGTGATCCACCTGGCCGCCAAGGTGGGGGCCACGGGAAGCTGGTCGGATTATGAGCAGGTAAACGTCGTTGGCACCCAGAACATGGTGGAGGCGGCAAAGTACGCCGGAGTGCGGCGGTTTGTTCAGGTTTCCTCACCTTCGGTTGCCCATGCTGGAGAGGCCTTGATCGGGGCAGAAGCAGGAGTCGCCGACCCAAGCACCACCCGCGGCCACTATTCCACCAGCAAGGCCATGGCCGAGGTGCTGGCCCTCCAAGCGTCATCGACTGCCATGTCCGTGGTGGCTATCCGGCCTCACCTGGTTTGGGGTCCCGGGGACACTCAGATGGTGGGACGGATCGTCGAGCGGGCCCGCTCCGGTCGATTGGCCCTGGTTGGAAGCGGAGCTGCCCTCATCGATTCCACCTACATCGACAATGCTGCTTCGGCTTTGGTGGCTGCCCTGGGTCGGGCCGACCAGCTGGCGGGTCGTGCGCTAGTGGTATCCAACGGTGAGCCTCGGACTGTGGCCGAGCTGTTCGGCCGGATTGCCCAAGCAGCCGGGGTCACCGCTCCGGTCAGGCACGTACCGCAGAAGGTCGCCTTTGCCGGAGGTCTGCTGGCCGAACGGGTTTGGGAAAGATCCGGTCGCCCAGATGATCCACCTATGACTGGTTTCCTGGCCGAACAGCTTTCGACTGCTCATTGGTTTGACCAGCGGGAGACTCGGGCAGCCCTCGATTGGGCTCCCACCGTCAGTCTCGACCAGGGTTTCGGGCGACTCACCCAATGGTTCGAGGCTCAAGACCTCGCCTAACAACCAGACCCAGTCTTACTACCCACCGGGGCCTATCCGCTGTTTGCTTGGAAGCGCGCTCGATAGCTGGTTGGTGTTGTTTGTACTTCTCGAAGAAAGTGATGCCGCAAGGTTGGGGCCGTAACAAATCCACTGTTAGCGGCTACCTCATCAATGGAGGCACCGGTGGTTTCCAGGATGCGTTGGGCCAGGCCGACCCGCTGCTGTACCAGCCACTTGTGCGGTGATATCCCCATGTCCTGACGAAAACGACGGGCAAAGGTTCGCGGCGACATGCTGGCCTTGCTGGCAAGATCAGACACGCTCATTGGTCGGGCCAGGTTCTCCACGGCCCAGGCCACCGTTGGAGCCAGCGACGTAGAGCCTTCCACAGCAACCGGTGCGGTAATGAACTGGGCCTGCCCGCCGTCGCGATGGGGAGAAACAATGAGACGCCTCGCCACCTGATTGGCCGTCTCCACTCCATAGTCGCGCCGAATCAAGTGGAGTCCAAGGTCTATGCCAGCAGCACTACCGGCAGAGGTCAACGTCGAGCCATTGTCGACGTAGAGGACATCGGGATGTACCTCAATATTGGGATACATCGAGGCCAAGAGGTCGGTGTGGCGCCAATGGGTGGTGGCCGACAATCCGTCGAGCAGACCGGTGGCTGCCAGCACAAAGACGCCGGAACAGATAGACATGATCCGAGCACCGTTGGCCACAGCCTGACGGAGTTCGACCAGCAGTCGCTCGGGTGGAAGCTCCGATGGGTTACGCCAACCCGGCAGAACAATGGTCCCCGCCTGGCTGATCCTGGCTAGATCGGTGGGGGCGGTCATCGTGACGCCTCCGACCGTTTCGAGAGGGCTCCGATCGACCGAGACCACCTCGAAGTGGTACCAATCGGCTTCGAGCTCGGGCCGGGACAGTCCAAAGAGTTCGGCCGCTATCCCAAATTCAAAGCTGCACAATCCGTCATAGGCAACGGCAACCACCGATCGGTTAGGCATACCAGAACGGGACATGGCTTGATCTTAACGAACCTTCCCAATCCTGCCCAGACAACCGTGGTACCAACACGCAGCCGGTCCGTGCCCATAATCGGGCACGGACCGGTATTTCTTTTGACTACA
>JAUTBV010050661.1:0-20350 GCA_032361325.1 Lepetodrilus fucensis
CCACCACCACCCGCCACCCACCCTCACAAGCACCACCTAGTACTGTCACAGAGATCGTCGAAAATAGGTGAGAGATTCCCTCAGCGACGTTAAACTCCATAATCACTCGCTCTGTCACAGACTTAGAAAGATCCAGTGTTTTATCCATGATTCCTCCCAATAGCCATCCATGTTAGTTTGCACAGGAGACGTTTTTTAAATAGCGCTTGCATATTTTCCCATCCTCTCATTGGCCTTACCATGTGATTGTAGATCCTGAGATGAATAATAAGATGTAAAGTATTTGTGAATGTACATTTGGCTGTATTGTAGAGATGAATGAACCTTGTCATTGCGCTGTGAGTGTTGGAATTGTGCTAGTGTACTACGTATGTCTGTATGTAGATACGTGAACATACTCATCAAGTTCAAGACCTTAAGACACTAATCAACTGCATTAGTCTGTATGTAAACAGTATCCAGAACGTAATTGTATTAATATATGTACCTATGTCCCATATTTATTTAATAATTATTACAATAACATGTTTTTGTCAATGCTTGTATTTTCATCCTATTAACAGTTTGAGTTGTTAAATTATTCTGCCTTGCGACTTTAAAAATATTAGTTAATCTCACCCACTTTATTCTAGCCTGTGCATCTCACCAACTTTCTGGTCTGTCCATCTCATTCTTACCCAGTTCATTCTGGTGTATATATATCTTATTCTCTTCATTCTGGTCTTGCTAACTTCATTCTGGTCTGTTGTCGCAAATGGGTGAAAGATTCCTGCAGCGATGTTAAACTCCATATTCACTCACTCACTCATTCTGGTCTGTCCAGCCGTACTTCATTCTGGTCTAACTGAGTTCATTCTGGTCTGTCCATCTTTTCATTCTGGTCTTGGCGACTTCATTCTCGTCTGTCCATCTTTTCATTCTGGTCTTGGCGACTTCATTCTCGTCTGTCCATATTTTCATTCTGTTGTTCGCTACTTCATTCTGGTCTGTCTATCTCACCTCCTCTCTGGTCTGTCCATCTCAACCAAGACTACAAATCCCACGAATCACTACAAATTGATACATTTTAGGATTCGTAGTTGAATCGTAACCAGTTTGTGAAGTTCTTAACTGATTCATATTTATTCATAGTCAGTTCTTGCAATTCTTGAGCGATCGGTAATTCATGGCAAAAGTTTTGAGCTGTTCAAAATGTTGGCCACGAACTCCCGATTAAAAATAAATCGTAGTTAATTCATAACAAATTTGTAGTGCATTCTTAGGCATCGTAATCGATTCGTAGGCATTCGTAGGTATTCTTAGCTGTTGTATACGCATACACATACGAACTGTCAAGAATAGTCACAAATTCAATTTTAATCTTCCACCCTCATCTCCTGCATAAGTCTGTTGTAGTGACCATGTTCTAGCGTCAGGAATTTAACAATTTGTAGCGATTCGTGGTCTGTGTGGAATAGAGGCATTGTGCAAAATTCCATGAATACTCACAAATCCTAAATTTAACAATTCGTAGTGATTCGTGGTCTGTGTGGAGTGGAGGCATTATTCTGCTGTATCTATCTCACCCTATTCACTCTGTCCATCTTGTCCATTTTATTCTGGTCTGTCCATCTCTTACCTACTTCTCTCTTATGAATCTGGTACCTGAATGTTTTTCTGTTGTGTGAATTTACTTTTCTGAATGATAAAATTTGTGTGACTGTTGATTGATTGTAGATTGACCTGGTAGATAGTTACAAAATTTGGTGTATTTGATTTGTATTATGTAACATTAGTATGTAAGCAATTTCAGACTTCTGTCCTTGAGCCGACACCAGTCAGGTGTCCGTCTAACTATGAATCTGAGGGTATGCATATGAGCCAGCTGGGAAGTTTTGAATACGCGCAGAATATGCGTGCACGTGTCCAAGGTGAAAGCACATGTTTGTTGAGAATAATGCTATTAAAATGCTTATCACAAGCACCAGAATACTTTTCATTGGTTTTAACAAACAAATAATGCAAAATAGATGATAAACACGCATTATTAACGCTACAGTGCTACAGACAGTTTTGTCGCAGATGGGTGAAAGATTCCCGCAGCGACGTTAAACTCCATAATCACTCACTCACTCAGACAGTTATTGCTCATGTGCTTTCACCTTTGACATGCTCACGTGTAGTCTGTGTGTATTGGATACTCAGAGCTGGCCCCGAGATTACAAAACTTTTCTGAGTACGATTTCATACTCAACTCAGAATCTTGTTCATAAAACGTCATGTTTTTTTAGCAATAGCATGTGAGTTGAGCACAAAAATGTACTCAGAAAAGTTTTGTAATCTCTGGGCCTGGCTTATTTATTTGAAACCCTTCCCTCCTCTGCTTCTTTCTGTTGTGACATTCCGCCCGCCGTCTGACATTTGTGAAGAGCTTACGAAAACAACACTTTTGATCACCTAATGTTAGATAATAATGTAATATTATCACCTTAGAGCTATGCTATAATGAAATAATAACTATTTTTCAGAATAAAATGAAATCCAACAAAACAAAATGAACAAATAAATATTGTACAACAATACTGCATGGAGGGCCTATTCTTGAAACGTTCTTATAAACTTCTTACTCATTTCATAGCCATAATATAAGAATTGTTAAGAACTGTTCTTAGGCTAAGAAGTTCATAAGAACATTTCGAGAATAGACCCCCTGAATGTTTGTCAGTAGCTTAGAAAATATTTATCAATATTTCCTAAGCTACTGACAAACATGATTCATGTATATTGTTGCAGCAGCATATGATTTTTTCAAGAAT
The DNA here is from genome assembly GCA_032361325.1 of Lepetodrilus fucensis. Lineage (NCBI taxonomy): Eukaryota > Metazoa > Mollusca > Gastropoda > Lepetellida > Lepetodrilidae > Lepetodrilus > Lepetodrilus fucensis. The sequence continues at coordinate 2,796 of JAUTBV010050661.1, forward strand.
TCTTCGGATATTATTGTATCAGATATAATGTTTTACTAGGTGGTTCCTTTGTTCTATTCAACTCTACAACATCTTCATATACAGTAAGACATTGGTTAATATCGTGGACATTTTCATGGAAGTAAAAGACAGGTGTTGTCCTAGTGGTATGTAGTTTCAGCACTATTATAACTGAACCTCTCGTCGATGAAACTTAAGATGATTGCAGTCTGTTTGGAGTAGTGAATACAGTGCAAATTATTTACTTGGCAATGTGACCCAAATTCTTTATAGCGTAAAATAATGCACCAAAACTGATAAGTTTAATCATATATAAATTTACCCTTTTGTCTGTAGACTTTACAGACATGGTAATTTAGTAATTATATATAGGCAGGAACTAGCAACTTAATGATGCATTTATGGATTATCTTTCCTGACTGAAATCAATATTGTCCATCCCGACACTTTCAAATTAGTATTGTCCATCCCGACACTTTAGTGAGGGATGTGTAGCATTGATTTCCCCTAGGACAGATAATCTGTAATTGTGTGTTATTGTTTGTATTATCCACAATGAATTTTAATGAGGAAAATGTAATAAGCAAGTCGCAATAATTTGACATTATTTGTAAAAGATTAATTTGCACATAAAAACTACTGACCATTGTTTCTCTGACTATCATTTCTCAAAGCTCTCATATCCACAATGAGACCATATCGCTCTCATGAGTGCCCAGTCGCCATGTATAAGAGATCCTACGAGAGTGGTTATGGTCTCATAGTAGATATGAGAGCTTCATGAAATGATATCCTGGCCGTCATAGTGCCGTTATGGGTAAGACAATGATGCAACTGATCAATCAAATTGCTAATTTTCTGAAACGATGAAATCAACAAAGAGTTGGATACAAGTACACTGTCCTTCTCCAGACCAATATAGCCAGTTTATTTCCTAGTTGTCAGTTATTACCCAGTCTAATGGGTATAATAAAATAGTATGTAATAATTAACAAACCAAAAAAAATAAATGTGTTCAGTTTCTAAACTTTTCTGCAGATTTATCACATCTCCGGTTCTCTCCCATTGTATAGATGTACAAAATAATTTGTTCAGTTTCACATCTCCAGTTCCCTCCCCTTGTATTAAGATGAGATATCAGAGATGTAATACTAGTACCAGAGTATAGATGGTCAACACTGATTTTACTTCCATGACCTTTCCCAAGGGTATCATCCCATTTGTTACACATGCCATTTGTTACACACCTTACAACAACATACTAGTAGGTCGTTGATTGCACCGCTAATCCCATGCCTTCTACATAGCATGCAATAATGGACTCGTCTGTTATCAGTAAGTACGTGTTTTTCTATCCTATGACTTTGAAGCAAAAATTTGAAGTCTGTATAAACATAATGCAGTAGTAGGTAGTGGTGTGCTTACATAATCCCTAAACTGTGTAACAGCTTGGTCAATTAAGGTGTGCAACAGATGGCATGTGTAATGAATGGGAGACAACCTTTCTGAGTACCTAAAGTGTGTTACAATGTAAGATGAACTGTTCTGAATGACATACTTGCTGTTGATTTTTTTGCAATATAATCGTAATACCGTAGTAGGAAGTGAACTATTTCTTATTTTTATTTATCGCATTAATATTTTACATTGGACATGGAACAACATATGAACTTTCACATCCTGAAATTATTTATTAAATTTAGCAGGGTTATGATATGTCTCGAAGTTGTTTATTAATGTAATATTGCCTAATAATTGAGTGTTTTGCACCTGGATAGTAGTCAATATACAAGTATCTAATGTTCTTCACTTGCCTGTCTTTCTTTCATCAACTGTGATATATGTATAATTTATTCTCTTTGGAAGTGCTTTAAATGTTTCAAATTTTGTGGAATAGCATTAATTCTGTAACAATAATTGCATTTATGTATCTTTATGCATTTTCAGTATTTAGTGGTACATGTATGCAATATTTCAGCTATAATAATTACTTGCCCTTGCAATGTATGATATTTGCCAGTCTGTACACATTAAAACTTCTAAATAAAGTAATATCGAATTCAAGCTGTGTTGGTGTTATTGATCAATACTGATATCAGTGTTAGAAATACAGGCTTAATATGAGTCACATACACAATTTGAAGCAGAAAACTGTTCATGTCCTCTTGTAAAGGCTAGACAACACCCTTGAAAAGTCAGTCAAGATTTGGACACGTCGAGCAAGCAAATGGGCAATGTTGAGCCAGGACATTCCTATTTGCATATTTTCCAATGATTAATGACCAAATACAAAGTTATCACCCATGTTGTGCTTGCCTTGCTAAGATTATAGGCATAATATTACGGTTGATTGACCTATATAATGGACACACAAATTTCAATCTGAGACTAATTAAGCATGATTTGTTCACCCCAAAATATTTATTTACTGATGTACTTATCCCTCAGCACTCGATAGTTATAAAACAAATGATATTTTATGTTAAATAAGAGAATAGGAAAGAAACAGTACCCATGCTACAGTCATAAACATCACAGGCATAGAAAACATCATATATGGGCAGTCCAGCAACCAAAGCCTGTAATTGAACAAAGTGATCGAGTGAATATAGAGTTTTAACGTCGTTGCGGGAATCTTTCACCCATTTGCGACAAAATTGAACAAGGTGAAAACTAAATGTATCTATGCCCGGCCGTATTTAATCATATTCATGACTGATATAGTATAGGATCAGGCGATACGTTACAGCCAACAGGACAATCAGTTATAATGCTTAGTTTCGAGATTCAATGAATGAGCATCGAGTGCACATCTACGCTTGGCAGTTGGGCTCTCATGCGGTATCAGGGCAAATCCCATTCGCTGCCACCAGACTATAAATAAATCTATTTTTCTGTTGAATTCTAAAAACACAGAATTTCCACCCAAGAGTATCCATATAGAGATTCGCCAATGCAAATGAAAAATAACTGAATGAAATGTTCCATAAGAGTATTTATTCAAATTTATTTGTAGTTGCAATTTACACACATAGTGGATATTACAAATTGTACAAATAATACATGTATAATTGGCAAAAGTCGTCAAAAGACGGGAAATACATAAATATCACAGTCAGAAGAACGTTGGCATCAGAAAATACTCTTGTTTGTCACAGGACAAGGCATTGCGGAGATATCTGCATGGATATCTATGACATCTTAGACTTATGGCCAGGCTGAGAATATCACTCTTGTATATTGTTTTGGCATAATGAGCTACGGTACTTAACCAGCTCTTGGCTATGGATGAAAACACAATAATAATACACTATATTAGAACTGCTTGTATATTCAGATGTCTGTTTTATGTGACGAGAAACATACGTGTGGTAGCAATATCGACTCTCCCACTCCACGAGATGAGATAAATATGGTATTTGAGAAAAAAGCTTGAATGTTCTATTTATTACATAAGTGCAGTGAAATATACATAACTTTCAGGTATTAGTTCATCTAAGAATGGATCAGCCTACTTCATTCCCCTTCCCTCAGCCGTAACATGGTGACATGCTTTGCACGTGCCGCTGAACTGGTCCCATGTACCTGTCCTCTGCGACTCGTGAGACTTCAGAGGCCGTTGCCCAGTTAGTTATTTTCACTAGTGAAAAATAACACCTATTATTTCCACTGAGAAAACGTGGTATTTCACTGCATTTATGTAATAAATAACAGTACTTGTGTGATATTGCAACTGGAAAGAATACTGCTGTATCTTAACTAGAGTAATCCTACCATTTGCCAGGTAGTTTGGGACAATACTTGGTTGTCATCTTTGGGACAACAATACTTGGTTGTCCTCATCTTTTAGATTAATTTTATTTTCCAGTGTACAAATATTCAGGTAAATCTTCAATACACAGAAGTCGTTGCTTACGAGCTAAATATTCCTGCGACAAAGCATTAAATGAATAAATCGATACCATTAGATTGGATATTGGAGTTAGCTGGGTGAAAACTATTTAGAAGTAGGTTTGAAATAAATCTTTTTGATAAAGGGAGAGATTATAAATTTACTGCCCTTTTATGAAGATCACTAGATTTAACAATGAATTCATCAAATCAATCCACTTTTCATATTGTATATAAATAAAGTCCATTTATATAGTGCATGACTCCCATATACTACTATTATCAATGATCAGAATTCATTTCATCAAAGTGTTTGTATGTATTTATGTTGTGTGACGAATTGTGTTTGTGCATTTCAAGATGGTCAAAGTTGTATAGCAGAAACAAGCCCAATGTAGAAAGTATCATTCCATTTATGTTCCAACAAGTACCAATATTGGTATGTTTATGAATTGTTCACATTGAAATCTGTATAATGAACAGAATCTGGTTGCGCAATTCTTTGTGTTTGTCTAAAGCATGCAATCTTGAGTTGTGGTGAATGTGGATGCAAATATAATTACTAGGAAATATTGCTATAGATAATTGCTCAAGTTGAGTTTCACGCAATATTGGAAGCACAATGCATTTAGACAGGAATTTGCCATTGGAAACTTATGATTTGGACAGAATGAAACTACAGTAAATACATCAGTGATACAGAAATACTACCGATGATGAATCTATTGTAATTTATTCTATTTCTACATGTGATCGGGCAACTTAAGTCACCTTCAGCAGGGAGAGGTAGCAGTTTTTACTATCCAGTGGCAAATACCAGAGGCCCGTTAAGAAGGGCAAGTTATCGCATGACGTCACATATGAATGATGAAGGTTGCTAAGGCGATTTCACGCGTGTACTCGTGCCCTCCTAAACAGGCATGTTGGGAAACTGTTAAAAAGCATTATATGCATAGATATCCGTATTAATGCTTCAAGTCGTGCGTGACCAACTACTACCGGTACACAAATACCAGTCTCAATCGCAAAATAAAACTTAATATATTTATCTTGTTCTTAAGTTTTCATTTGACACCCTTGATAACATTGATCCAGGATGTCTGCCATGAACATGAAACAGTTTAAAATCAGCACCAAAAAAAAAATCACTTAGCATGGTAAAACTGAGATGATAAACTGTAAATTTTATATATTATACCACATTTTAGGCAGGGGCTAGTACAATGACATCTGCACATGAAAACATTGGCATTCATGATCATTCTTCCGTTGTGTGTAGGTTTCAGGGTTTTATATATTATGCCATCGAAGTACTGTGGGGAAGCTGGAATGCAGTCCTTGAATGAGGAATTTGGGGATCCTGGCATCCACCATTATCCCAAATTGTTTTATCGTCCATCTATGGAGTTTGTGATCGGATAGGCGTCACGTCTGGGATGTAGATCAGCCGTAGCGGCAGTACAGTTGTTTGCAGATTCTACACCAGGGTTTATTTCGATGGGTCCAGCCCAGTCAGGGGGACAGCGCCCAGAGTATAACATGCTCTAGTCTTGTATAGGAATCTGCACTCGCGTTACATGTTGGTGAAACCACTCGATCTCCAGTGTAGAATTAATTAACTGTCGCCAGTTTATCTCTATCCGACATTAAACATTAAATTTTGAGGGTTGCTTAATGCTGTTGTATAATTTTACATCACATTTTCGCGTGCCCAGATTCATGGTCGGTCAGTTTAATACAAATAGTGACAGACTGACCTGTTCATTTTGTATTATATTATATTGAATTTACCTATTGTATAAATAATGCTGGTAATACATGTTATACTCTGGGCTGGACCCATCGAAATAAACCCTGGTGTTGAATCTGAAAAAAAAACGGTCTAAATTTATTCTGCCGCTACGGGTGATCTACATCCCAGACGCGACACCTCTATCCGATCATGAACTCCATAGATGGACGATAAAACAATTTGGGATACAGGGGCTAGTACAATGACATCTGCACATGAAAACATTGGCATTCATGACCATTTGTCTGTTGTGTAGGTTTCAGGAATATGCATTCACATTTGTTGGTGCACAGTAAAACTGCATACAGCATCAATGAGCAAACTCCAAAGAACAATTCTGTGTTTAATAATAGTTCACAGCTATCTCCATGACAATGAACAAAGTTCAGGAAATACGAAAGATTTGAAATGACAAATGTTTTTATTTTATTTGTCGTTTGTATTGGCCCAACCATCAGGTATAAATTACAATTCTGACAAAGGCCGATCTCAGTCAACCCAACCATTAATACTAAAGCAGCACCTTCTGATGTTGAAAAAGAGTAAAAGTTTCCTGGAACAAAAGCACTTATAATCAAAGGAAGTGAAAAAGTCAAGGGCAATTTTGCAGTCAAACAATTTACATGTCAAATAAAGCATTGTGACCAATGTTAGCAATTCTAATCAAAGGATTCAAAATTTAACATGAATGCACATCAGGGTCCCCAAGGCTAGCCTAGGCAAATTCATTTTGTTCTGATCTCTTACATCATCATATTTTAACATATGAAATCTTGAGAGAATATCAACTTAAAAAGTGCAAAATTCATGCAGTCAAATTAAATATTGTGCATGCTGCCTTTCTCACTACCAGCATAACCGGGGCTGGTTAAGACAGAAAAATTGCCACTCTTACTAAAATTGCTTATTCAGGTGACAAGTTCTGACTCCATGCAACAGTTTCGAACAACATCAGTCAGCAACATGTTTGGAGATGCATGTTTTGGCAATTTCCATGTCTCTCACAGAGTTGCGGTCGACAACTCCTATACATCCAAAAAAAACACTGAATTCGGCCTTGCACATTCTCAATAAACACGAGTCAGTTCCCAATTTACAGCATGTTTCACTTGTCAAAAAGGATTGTCCATGGCTCCAGATGCTCACAAGGATATGTTTGACGACAATGTAGGTTGATGAACACACACGTGACGAGGACAAATCTTGGGTCACCATGGCCTTGTGTATATAAAACTGAGGTGGTGGATTCGAGTAGCAAGTCAATCCCTGGAGTAGCAAATGGCAGTTCCAATGTTTTAGGGAGCAATACACCTGCACCAAGCTGTAGCCACAATGGTTTCGTTATCGCACGTGTCGTATGGGATTTCTCACAACTAGGACTGCACCCCAACTCTCTGAGAAACAAAAATTATCAACATTTTAATTCAAATCTAACCTTGATATTAGCCAAGCATTTCATAAATACGGATTCAAGAAAGAATGACCACAAAATCGGTTTCTTGAAGCTTAAATATCCACTACAAAATCATAGCGCAGTTGTAATGATCGTTACGAGAATGCATATATGGTCTTGTTATGTGGTATACAAAAACTTTGAGAAACGAAATAATTTAATAAAGCCTACCATATTCCAACAAGCTTACCCTGTTTGTTTGTCCTCTACGGTCATTTGATGCGTTATAATCATATTCCACCCAGCCCTGGTTTCGTCTCCCGCCTCGACCGCCATATCCTCCACCACGACCACCGCCTGAAGGTAACATTTAGTTATTAACGGACATCAAGCATATATTAAGTGAATTTAATCAAGCGGCCACAAAAACTTTAAATTAAAATAAACACACGTCTTTTTATTTGTCCTTTATAATTAGATGATTTTTTATTCTATTTTTATTTCTTTAATTGGCATTTAAGAGCCGTTTTCAAGATTCTTTTTTATAATTACTTGCCAGTCTGAGAGAGACATTATCTGTCAAAGTTGCCAGTCTACACATCTAATATAATAAAAAGGACCACAATGAAAATGTATGTTTTACTGCAATGTTTAATCATCATGTATTTTTGTATTTGAAATTATCCGTCTTGAGTATGGCATTATTCTATTTGTTTTAATTAATCATAGATGCAGATATCTGGTTAGTCTTGGTAATGAGTATTTTTTGTTCTCGATTAGTTCTGCTTGTGGAATGAATGAATGAATTATTGTTTTACGTCACGGGCGGGAATATTTCACCCATAGGTGACGACACTGCTTGTGGAAAGATAACCAATATTTAGAACTTAAAACAACATACATTTTCTAGGTGTTTGTCTAGAACCATAGCTTTACTTGATATACTGGCCCAACGGACCACTCCCCTCCAAATTTACAAAACGGCAGGCACATCATGAAAAGCATGCCTCTGGCCAGCGGTAATGTTCGTTCTAGAAACTGCTTCAACTTCCAAGTGCTTATCACCAAACTTTGAGAAACGAAATAATTTAATAAAGCCTACCATATTCCAACAAGCTTACCCTGTTTGTTTGTCACCAAACGGAATATAGCTTTGTGCCAAATTTAAGAACATTGATTCCATGGACCACTTTTGATAGAGAAATAAACATTGACCAGCTGTTCAGCCTGTTGACTGTCACAGCCAAAGGCCAATATTAACAACTCCTCGCACTGATCAAGAGGTATCGCTTACTTAGATAGCATCATAGTACCAGCTGGTAACTTCGAAGACTTTTAAAGAAAAAGCTCCATCCATAGACTAGGTATCGCTGAGGTATGTTATTTACTGATAAGAGCAGTGTGTTGAGCTTGCGGACATATTATTAATATCATTTTGAAAGGCTATTTGGATAATCGGATAATGATTGTCCAAAAGTAAGGATGTCTTCCGGGCACATTTGGGGGGACTGGGGACGATTAAGGGGGACAATGACCTCCAGTCAGGCTCTATTTCGATCACTGCATGAAGGAGACAAGTACATTATTTTTTTCAAACTTCATAATGTAACAGCATTCAGTAGTCTACAATCCACAAAAAGTTATTGTATCGTGTTTACCATATCCACCACCCCCGCCGCCACCCCCAGCATTGCCACCGCCGAATCCACCGCCCCGGCCGCGACCTCGAGGACCGCCTCGAAACCCGCCTCGGTATCCTCCGCGACCTCTCCAGTTGCGACGGAAGTTTTCAGATACTCCAAACGTCTCTGCGTTCAGTTTCCTCTCTTCTCTCCAGCTCATTCTTGCATTGCTTCTGCAAATCATGTTAAAAAAATGAAAACTTTAATAACCTGAAAATCTGAAATGACACATTTTAAGGATGAAAGAACCGATTCATTTAATGCTTTATAATAGCTGTAGAAATATTTAACCCATACACAAGGATATTTGATAGCAGTACAATTTAATCCAAAGAATTACAACTGGCCAAGCAGACCATCCTTACTGCCAATCCCTGTTATTTGAAATCACTAGTATTTGAATGGTCGAGCCCTGGCCCCAAGATTATGAAGCGAGTACAATTTCATGCTCAACTCGTTTTGTACATAAATCCCCATATAAAATTTGAACTTGGGCATGAAATCATACTCAAAAAGTTTCATAATATCGGGTCCAGGCATTTGACTAGTCCGGCCCCGGTATTAGACTAGTATGCTACCAACCCCTTTGCCCGTTCCGTGGCCTCGCAGCTGATGTTGTCAAAGAATGACTTGGTCTTGTCGTAATAAACATCGTCGTCATCCAACACCTCCTCCACGACCTCACTGCCCAGATCTTCCTTCTTCTCCTCCTTGTTATTGTCTCCATTCTGCACTGGTTTCTCGTCAGCTGAAACACGCATCAAACATTACTGAAAAAAATACTATCACCAATGAATGAAATAATGTTTTACGTTGCTGCAGGAATATCTTACTAATCATGAGGGAGAAATAGAGAAGTATCACTTTAAATCATTGTATTGTATTGTATTGTATTGATAATTTGTACCAATTTTTTTTTTTAATAAGTCAACGCTTTGACACTGTAGAAATAAATTAATCCAAAATATTTCCAATATATTTCTTACAAAACAAAGATTACAACATACAAATCCAGTTTATTTTTCAAGGATAAAATAATCCAACATAATCCCTATACTTACTTATTGTCAACTTTTTCTTTAGTTCCTCCTCTATCTTGTCCTTTTCAAACTGTGCATTGGAGCTCTCAAAGTCAAATTCACCGTCAAACTTGAGAGGCACCTTGGGTGGCCCCGGTCTGCCCCTGTTGGCCCCGCCCCTGGGAGCTCCCCTCTGTCCCCTGGCATTTCCACCGCGGAATGGTGGTCCATTACCCTGACCTCTGGGCGGACCCCCACCTTAAAACAACATCAACATTCAACAATGTGAATAGCAGCAGAATTCTATTGTAAAATGTCTTAAATGTTAATACACGTAACAATGTGGACAGAAAATGGCTCTTTCTATTAACAATACATACTGTTGAATAAAAACCAGCAAACCCAGAACGATAATCTGCATTTTAAACAAAATGTGTGCATCATTGTGTGCACGCTCTGGAGAAGAATGGAACTCCTTAACGAGACTAATATGTCCAACTGCACAGAATACGGATAACATGGCATGCAAACCTCTGTTGCCTCGTCCCCTTGAGTAAGTAGCTGAACCGGGTTTGTTTTGATAGTTGCCGTCGTCGTGTTCACGGCCACCACTGGAGCCGTCGCCACCTCCCCTGCCTCGCCTGTTGTCATAGCGGTTCTCGTAACGGTTTTCGTAGCGGTGGTCGTGGCGGTATTCGGTTTGTTCGCGCTTCTGCTGGTGCTGTGGTGCCGAGGATGGAAGCTTGTCAACACTGGACACGCTGCCGGTCGTCGACGACACCTGCGTGCCCTGGTCCGACGTCGGGGACTTTCGGTTCGGAGGAGGAGTAGGGCCACGTGAACCTGCAGAAGTAAATTGATCATTACATTTGTATCTTTAGTGAAAATTCATTATCATAGTAGAGCGAGTTATGATTTTGGGTCTTGACAGGAACATTTCACAGATACATAATTATCACATTTCACAGATACATAATTATCATAGACAATCAGAGACATTAAAATTCACCAAATGAAAGACGAAGAGAAATTCACATTTACTTATAAAATTGTAAATCTGCTGGTAGGTCCATATAATGGGATTTTAAAAAATATATAATATTTTACAACTTGATTTTACAAATTAATATGTGCATCATGTCAGTTAGCATGCATTCAAATTCCTCTGCCACCATTACCACAAACCATTTGGGATCCAAGCTAAAATTTGAAACAATATTAGCTAATTAGAATTATATTAAAATTAGCATCATGATGTTAGAAAGCAATTATATCTACAGCAATGCACAAAGTTACCATGCAGTTATCAATCCATGCTGCTTTTTTTATGAAGATGCAAAGCTGCAATTCATTACATTTATAAACACGATTTGCTATTCTAGCTACATATAGTCAATAGGGGAAGATGTCAACATTTCAAATAGATCATGTAGTCGAGATATGCTATGCAAATGACAAGTGTCAGAATACATTGACAAACGAGGTTCAAAAGATTTACATCTAACAGAAAATTAAAGTTGAAATAGTGAGATTGACTTCTGGGCTGATGTTATCTCCAAATGTAATAATGCCAGTGTTTGAAATAAAGAAAACAATAAGGAGCTCAATAGGCCCAATGTTAATGGTAGTAAAATCTGTAATTTTCAGGGTGTCACACAGATACCTTTAACATTGCATATTTTCAAATTACCCCTGGACCCCCTATTAATTCGAACACTGAATGCTATTGTAGAGGAAGTTGATGGGGGTGACACCACATGTTAGTTAGTTGTTGTAAAGTGTTATTTGTGTAAAAAGTGAGCAAGCACCACAATGAAGAACCCAGCGAGCACAGGCAGCATTGCAAGCAGGTTATTAGTCCTTGTCAAAGAGGTTTTGCAGCATTTTTTTTATATATTTTTTTTAAAAACTTTTTTGAAAAACATTTCCTCAAGAAACATCTTTGACAAGGTTACAGGTTGCACCTAATGAGGTTATCAATTAATAAAATTCATTAACCCTCTTCCTGTTGTATTAACCACATTCAAATAAAGGACATCTCTGGTTGCCTCCAGCATAGTATAGTAATTGGGAGGGATAATGTGAAATTTAGTTCAAACAAAAAGGTTTTGTGAGGGACAAGACATTGTCTTAGAAATAGGCCAATACAGGTTAACTTGTGGTGCAACACTGTTGTGCGAGTTGTCAGAATATAGCTAGGCGTAGCACAATGTTGCTCAAGCAGCGATGGGGAAACGAGAGTTACCAGACTTCCTGACGGGTTGAAGGGGGCTAACCTGGACCCCTTGATCCATGGTCGGGGAAACTCGCGTGAGAGGGGGAGTGGGCCCTCGGGAACCTGATGAAACCACAATGTTTACAGTGAAAATGCTCGCTGAAAAATACCAATATTGCTCACTTACTGTGTACTTTCATATAAATACAATCCTGGGTCCCGTTCCATAAACTGTTCGTACTGAAATGTGTGTGCATGGAGGGAAATACAACTTGTAGCTCCAGTGGAATGGGATATTGGACAAAGATTCACTGTGCACACAAATTACCAGATTTACCAAAGATGGGGAGAATAATTATCCAGCTTTCATTGCAAGACAACGAGCAACAACTAGAGCGCATTGATCGTTAAACAAATCATTCAATATCTTGTTATGCGGATACAAAATACAACTCCGGCAAACCCCCAAATTGGTACAAATGTACATTGGAGTGGATTATCAGTGATATGGGCTACTGACCAGACCCTATGGCAAGATGAAAACAATTTAATACAGATTAGCATATTTGACACAGGTTACTCTGACTGAATGCTATCAAAATGTAATCAATCAGGAATTAAAATAGAAAGTGAAAACACCCACACCATTTAATTTTCTCTGAATGTAAACCTAGATCATGAAACAAATTAAAAAAGATAAAAATCAACCATAAAAAGGAATACTAAATAGTGGCAAAGTAGCAAGAGATTAGAGCATGCACACTAAATCTACAACATGCCACTAGAACAAACAGAATATTCAAAATTGATTCTGCAATCTTCTATTGTAATTTGTTATGCGTTTATGTACCTGGGCCCCCGGACTGAGACAGGCCTCCGAATCCCTGACTAGCTGCATTCTGCTGGCCATACTGGTTGTAGAGCGGTGGTCCTCCAAACTGTTGGTACGACTGTGCTATGATACCAGGCTGCTGCTGGAATGAATTGCCAGCCCCAGATGTTTGTGACGACTACAAAAGATATTGAACGACTCCGATAATATTTACCAATGCCAGTTTCATTCAAAATATGATGCATTTAAATCTTTATGGAACTTTAGTTTCTCAAAGTTATCGAGGTCCGATTATTATACTACAATTTTTTTTTAACTATTCACTAACCTTAACAATAGCAGGATCTTGTAAACCAGCCTGGAACTGTTGTGCCTTTGGTGGTTCACATACATGGAGATCCTTAATATCGCTCCCCCGAAAAATAATATATTCAAAGATTTCATCCCGTGGAGGAACTGGACGATCTGTTGGACGGTCTTCAGTTCCAAATGACCTCACTGAAAGTAGAAGATCAGTCAGAATAAAGTAACTGATAAACAAAAACAAAAAACAATTCTAATTTTCTAAAAAGAATATTTTCGGTATTTCCTGCACACCATGACCTACACCATAGCAAGACTAGGAGAGCCGTCTTAAGATCAAACTCGCATGTTGAAAAGGTGGGTAGCAGACATTTTGCCCCCAGCACATTGCCCCTCAGTCATTTCGCCCTGAGTTGTGCATTTTTATGAAGGATGATTTCACCTCCAATCACACACCAGTAGTATATACTGCATTTCAACTGTATTATTTTGATGCATAATGATGGAACTGCTAACATACTATTTCAGGGATGTGAACTAACACTAGCCCGCTAAACGGGCCATTTCTCCCAAAGGTATCCTAAGGGCTAATAGGAATTCAAGGTTTTTTGTAAACATTTGTTATTTGTATCATTATTTGGGCTAGTAAGTTTTAATGGCAAGTTTCCATCCCTGCTACTTTGTACTGTTTAAATTGCTGAAACTCGCAATTGACTAGGGCGTAATTACTATGTTGCATACAGGGGGCGAAACAATATACAATCGAAAAGACATGCTAATCATAATTGACCACAACTTATGATCTAGAACTTGAAGCTGGTCATTGTATTCCACTAGTCAATGATATGTTACATATTTTTTTTATATATATTTTATTAATTTGGGGTTAGTCATTTTCTAGAATCTTTCACTAATAACATGACAGTTTAGGGCAGGAGTTTAAGACCAAAGATGACAACTGTTTGCCACTCTACAGTGGTTGGTTTGGTTGGTTTGGGGTTTAAAGTCACTTTCTAGAATCTTTCACTAATATCATGACTTGCATGGAAATGTACTGCTTGACTAGTCTGGATTTCCACCAGTTTTTATAGTGCTAGTTCACTTAGAATACCATGTCGCAGATAGTACAATGATACCCCTCGGACACAGTATACCGACTCCGAGCTGGCCATTCCTTGCTTTACACCTTTAATGCTGAGCGCCAAGCTGGGAAACAACAAGTACCATCTTTTAACGTCTTTTGGTATGACGCGACAGGGGATCGAACCTGTGACCTTCCGCACTCCGGGCCGACGCTCTAATCATTACGCCACGAAGCCGGCTGCCACTCTACATACTATCCTATCAATATCGAGTCAGAATATGTCCTGACAACTTTCGCGAACATTGATGCTGGGCCCCAGGAGCGCGATTTTAACCTGGAACCCTTTGGCTCTGAAGTCGAATGTTCTACCACTGCACTACATCAAATTAGGGCTTGGACGATACGGGTATGACACGATACGATATGGGCATAACGATACGATACATATCGCGATATATATCGTTATGAGCAGGCACATCTGGATCTACATTGTTTGTAAACTTGAAACAGTCTGTACTACATGTAGAGTTGGCACATTTAGCTGGAACTTTGGCTGGCGTTGGCCCATCTGCAATTATAGTTTCTACACTAGTACACTATAGCCTACATATTAATCAGTAGACTGTAATAATGTGACATTTGATAGACTATTGATCCGAATGTACAAGATTGTGAATATATGCCTAGGTTGATACAGACTACTATAACTGATACAAGCCGTTGTGACCATGATGTCTTTTTGTGTGAGCGTATCGATACGCGTATCGCCAGCCTTCACATTGCGATGCACTGATACATCGTCCCAGCCCTAATTAAAATACTCCTAAATTGGTCCATTTGGCGATGACCCTACTTTATTATGAAAACATTGTGGCGTTAGAACTTAAACATGCATACCCACTCAGCTTAAATAAAACAATAATAATAATGTTGGAGAAAACAGTTTGAATGTGCAATAAAAGCTGTTCATTAGCAATCTTTCAGATATTAACACTTTTTTTATTGCAAATTCGCGAGTAACAAACCAGACATTAATTTAGTATCCTTTAAAATCGTCAGTCGATTTATAATTACAGGTCTTTGTTTCCCACTACTGTAGTTTGCATGATTCAACTTTGCAGACAGAACACCCAACTTTGTTTACCAATTTAAACGTCACTTCGGTTACTGTAGACAATGATATAATGTCAGTTGTTGCATTGATATGTTGAATACTGGTAACGATGTAATATTGAAAAGCGAAGGTTTAACTGTCAATGAGAATATATTACGGATCAGCAGGTGGATGTAAACAAAAGACGAACGACAACTTTTGTCGACTGTTTGAAGGCCAAACTTTCTCAAATTCAGAACTATGACTTTGCATGCACGTTGCAAATATACCGTTTTACTTCGCAGGCGATGTCTTACAGTGCAACTGTTATAGTCAACTTGCATCCGCTAAACTTGTATTGTTTTATTTTGGTTCTCACCTTTCGCGAGTGCAACCGTCGATTCATTGGGATCGATTGTATACAAAATACCCTCGTAGCGTATTTCAGCTTTTGAAATTAGGCTGATTCTACTGCCTAGGTATGGTATTCCCCCACTCATGGCGGATACCCTTACAAAGGCACAGTATTTTGGAGGATGGCTAGTGATTAGAACACCTCTGAGATCGGTTGAGTGATCCTATCTGACAAAGATGGCGTTAATTTAAAATCCGTCAGGGGGCGCTATCACACAAACAGTTTCCGCCAATATACGGAAGTAATGTTACAATGCCTCGGTTTTCGACAGGATTCGAGCTGTATGTCGATATCCTTCGTTCTTATCTTGTCCCACAACAGAAAAAAATAATAATGCGTTATATATTCTTATCATGAGTAAATATGAAGTGCTAACTTGGTGGAAACTACCCATGCCGATATCGAGTTCTTGCACTGTTTAGTTCTAGGGCCTACATATGTTCACCTTGAAATGTACGTTACTGTCCAACATATAGTGCATATGATAATTTATTACAGATGTAATACCTACACTATTACATATATGTTTTACTAGTACGAGATATAGTACTTAACATTAACTTTATTTTAATAATGTAAAGTATTCTGATATACATCCCCATACGTTTTCAATATACCATATATATGTGTGTGTCCAAAGGACAATGGAAATATATGTTACAGTGACTATATCCTTTAAAGCTATAGCGTAAAATGTCGCCTTAAAATGTTTTTGTTTTTTTAAAACCCAACAAAACAAAGACAAGTGCATGTTCAAAATCATTGCCGAAATATAAAGATTGAATACAGCTTGGGGAAAGTCTTACTCATTGCAGTTACGTTGATCATTACCGTAATTTTAAAATTGAAATGTATATGTACTGGTATTATTTGTCATAAATATCTAAGAAGAAGAAAAAGAAGAAGAAACTTTATTTAACGTCGGATATAATGTATAACAAAAACGTTAATTTAGGTCTGTAGAGCTATTATCGGATCCGACAAAACTATCATTCTTAGGGGCCTCTATATTACGATACTACTTACATCACCCTACAATGAGTGGCTTCTGTATTTGTATTATTAAAATGTCAATAGCACAAATACAGTTTTTAAATGTACGTTATTGAAATATACGTTACATAATAACATGCAATTAACACTTGGATGATGAAATAGCTCTGTAATCGCGAAGTAATATTGCTTTCCGCCAACTACATGACGTTCATGAATGTAGCTAGAAACAACGTTTCCATCTTCTATTAATATATATCTTTCTGACCGTCTTCATTTCTAAATCAAGATAGCGTGAATGAGAGTGTTTATTTAATGCTGTGATTAGCTTGTTCATGATTGTAAATCATTTATGATTGATCAACCATCTAGGTCAGAAATTAACATTCTTTGAATCCATGTATTACATTTCCTTGCTAATTGATGATTTTATAACTGAAATGTACATTAATTATAACGTATATTTAAAGAATTTGACTATGAAAATATCATATTGTTTACGCTATCGTACTCATAATTTGACACAAATATAAGCTAATTAAATAAAAATATATATACAGTTTTGGAACATGCTGATACATTATTCATTATTCTGTTTTAGTAATTAATGCATTGGCACCATAGTATTACAAGCTAATCACAACACTATTATTTGTGATTTTTTTATTTGTTTATTTTTGTTTATTTGGTATTGGGATTTAAAGTCGCTTTCTAGAATCTCACTAATATCACGACTTGTCAGTTTAGGGCAGGAGGAAACCTGCAGCATCCGTAGCGCTGAATGTTGCAGTAAACCTGCGCGCACCGGCTGGTACTGACAAGACCAAGGATGATAACTGCATT
>JAUTBV010050772.1:0-20350 GCA_032361325.1 Lepetodrilus fucensis
CATTGATATATATATTCAGGGGGTGATATGGTTGGAGGCATACTGCTATTCTTCAGAGGGGGGGGTGGATGGGTTTAGATGGTTTTAGCATATCTAGGTAGTCTTCAAGCACCCAGTGCTTGTACATATCACATGACTGACATCTGTCTCACACACTTGTAGAGGTACTGACTGTACACTGAATGAGTGAAACTGATTCACGTCAATATCAGCTCACTACCCCTGGGGTCTGTTTTCTGATGTCTTGCAACACTGGTAGGTTATACTGGCTCATTGCTGGCTGCCACGAAACAG
Organism: Lepetodrilus fucensis; assembly: GCA_032361325.1. Classification (NCBI taxonomy): domain Eukaryota; kingdom Metazoa; phylum Mollusca; class Gastropoda; order Lepetellida; family Lepetodrilidae; genus Lepetodrilus; species Lepetodrilus fucensis. The sequence continues at coordinate 295 of JAUTBV010050772.1, forward strand.
GAAATAAGTGATGTGTAGGAAAACATCTTCTAGAGTATATCGTTTGTTGTGTTTATTTTTCTTTTGAGGTAGGTAATTGATGTTTGCTTGTGAAATAGGAGGAGCTATGTTTTGATTATAGAAAAAAAATGTAGTTTGAAGATAGAAAGATGATTGTATTCAGATAGAATGTAGATAAAGTACAAATGTGTACCATACATACATGTACATACCACCATACTCTAAGTTATTGTTTTAATAATAATTTTCTGACTGTGACATTAGCATCAATATACTGTAAATCATTAAATTAAAGCGTCACTAATTTAATGCGACCTCTAGATTTTAGACGTAAATGCGACACCAATAAAATGCGAACGGTCATGTTTCCATACATGTTATTTCCCGGTACTTACGATTAATGCGCAGCAATTAAATGCGACAATACGGCAGTCACATTTTTTGCATTAATATTCTGCTTGCATTAATTTCATGATTTACAGTAATCACATTTGAGAAGTAGAAAACATGGATAAGAGGTAACATTACTTTACTTAAATATTTTACTTGAATGATAATGATAAAATTAACATCCAATTAAATTTTACAATATTGATTTATGAAATATTAATTAGCCCACAATTTAACTTTAATTCTTATTGACTTAAAAGGTTGTGTTGTGTCAAGTGGTTAATTTCGGCAATGTCTATAGATGATTATGATGTGATTGACTGCAGTCTGATGTTACCTGCAAATACTATAAGACAAATTACCTGGCTCTGCTGCTTATTGTCTGTAATATTGATAATTTATGTTATGTGACAATGCCATTCAACAATGATTGACATCAAGGTTGTCTGAAATTGATTGTGTACAATGCTTTACATTATTTCGCTTCCGATTCAACATGCATGTTTACGCATCACTGCTTGGGTAAAAAATAATTATTATTTAAAATTTGCATTGATTTTAATCAATATTGATTTACAAATTACACTAATACTTTTTGGGGCTCAGAATAATAATTAATAATACTTGTAGTAATATTAATAATAATAGTCCATTTATGTTGTGCATTAGTTCTATGCACTGGCCAACCTAGCTATGTTCTTATAAGTATTTCTTTATAAATAATAATCAATAATAGGTCTTAATATTGTTACTTTTGAAAGTAAAAATTAAAATGTAAATACATTTTGTTTTAATAAAGTCTTCCATTGGGAAACATTGACATTTTTATTTTTTTATTTTTTTATCTAATACATACAGCTATCAGTAACAGTTATTTGTACTTCGATATTACCTCTCTGTATTATGAGTTAGGCATTCACTGATGTCATATGGAAAGTATAATGCTGAGAAATGGTTCCGTCACATCCCTAGGGCACAATCCAGATATCCTGACAGGAAGATAATGTACAAGAGGTCATCATGTATAGTCCTTACAACAATATGATTACAACTCAACATAGCCGATGTCACGGGTCAAACAAATCATTATTTTTCATACAATCCCACCTCTAATATTTGGAGTGTGGTCTCACCTCCTTATCTACAGACAAACATTCCTGACAAACCTGATCACACACAGATTGACTGAGTAGTGTTTGTCCATTAGAGCTAATTGTCGTTTGTACATCGATGTGTTGTTTGTCCACTAATTAATGTTTGTTGATTGCTGTGAACAATATGAGGACTATATATCCTAATGGACATACCTTGGTTGCCTTCAGCATGGAGAGAGTTAAACATTACTCATTAGTTTAATCTAGTTGTCCTGAGTTCAATTTTACTTTACTACTTTTTTTGTAAGTTGCATTAATGATCTGATTTAAAAATAATAAATGTTTCAATCTTATTTTTGCAAAGCGTGCACATTATTTTAACTGTCTGAAGCGAACATTCTACATATAAAATAGACTAGATTTTATGCCCTATATCATATGATGCCCTCAATTCTATACTAGTGAAGCAATATGAAATTATTAATTTATTCTTTACGAGGTCACAATGTCAGGTTGACATTAATACAGCTACAATGTGTATTCAGTTACCATGGTTATACATAATTAAGTCTGTCCAGTTATATGTACCATTAGATTAGAAATCTTACACGGTCATAACAGATGGTCATTTGTCCAGTTATATGTACATTTAGATTACAAATCTAACACCGTCATAACATATGGTCGTTCGAGACACAATCAATCGTCGTTCAAGAGACAATCGATGACATTTGTCAAGTCAAAACTCTTATACATGTCTCCACCGTATGGCATTTGTTTCACGCGGACACCCAAAGTTTGTCCATGGAAAGGCGAGTAATGGGATAATAACCAAGGTTACTTCTGTCCTAAACACACCATGAACAAATCATGCTCTGTGTACATGCTCTGAACACATCATGCTCTGTGTACACGCTCTGAACACATCATGCTCTGTGTTCATTCTCAGTGTACTCTCTGTGTGTACATGCTGTGATACATGTTCATTCTTAGCATAGGCTCCTCTTCGTGTGTACCTGCATTGATACAGAGCCCATGTGAAATGCACCAGATTGCAAGGATGGTTAGCTTCAGTGTTGCTATGATACTGGCTGTTCCAGAGACATGATGGGGAACGACGTGAATCGCTGATTGTGGGCCCATGATACCTGTGATTGCATATAATTTGTAATTTATCAAAAGCGGAGGCGTGTTACCTCTCGTAAACGGCAATATGGTGCTTGTAATTAATGTAGAATTAACGACCCAGTAGACAGCTACAAGGTTAAATGGCGGCTTTTCATGGATGCAGGTTTTGATAACAGCCTGTTACTGACTTTGTTTTATTGAATTGCTTCTTTTGATCCCTGGCTTGATTTGTTCCTGTAAATTTTAATTAATATTCTCTCGGGAATAAGTATGTGAGATTTAGAGTGAAATAAAACTGTCAAATGTTTAGATCTAAAGGTACTAATATCAATGTAAATTAGTTCTTAACATTAATTTTCTAACAAGACAGACAATATAATCGTAATTAATTGCCCCCAAATTATGTCGACATGGACAATATTTTCAACCGTGACCTTTTCACCAGTGGAATCATTCAGATATAATTCCAAGTTTTTGCAATTATCCAATTCATGGAAGGGTGTAATTCGGTTGACATGATTTCGTCGTGTTCATTGGGTTTCTCCATTAAGTCGTCCCCTAAAATCCTTCTAATTATTCCAGAACCCTATCGGCTAAGCCCCAAATCTTGTGTGACCCCTGACCTCTATTCAGTCTTGTCGGACATGCGGCATGCGGAATCCCCAGTGGTCAATGAAAACTTGGGAGTGACCGCTGCATTTCTTTGTTAATGAAGCGAGGCAGTTTATGGAGATCAGCTGCTAGATTTCATCGGGAGTGATGTCTATTTCTCACCTGTCACTCACGAGGATATACTTTAATAGGGGGCACTCATTGACTGGCGGTCTGACAATGGCGTGAATTTGTCCAGAATTTCTTTAACAGGTGGGTTAATAGCGACCATTTAAATTGTGCAGATTCTTTAAGTTTTATTACTGTTTAGAAAATTAAGTACTTAAGTAAAAATTAATTATTATTGTTTCTGGTATATATTAGTTCTGATATAACTGCTTTAGTAAACAATAGCAATGTAACTGATAGTGATAATAATAATATTATACAGGGTTAGAAGTTACCACTCGCCTGGTGGTCTGATTCATTTCTCCTAATGCTAAAGGTATCCTACGGGCTAGTAGTCATTTCAAGTTTTGTTATTTATATTATTATTCAGGTGAGTATGTTTTAAAGTTAAGTTCTAACACTGATTATATAATTATGATGAGTGAATATAGAGTTTAACGTCGCTGCGGGATATATAATTATGATAATGGTGATTATAAATTATTTGTAATTTTACAATATATATGCTAGTGGCTTTAGGGTGAATCCTGGCTTGTGACCATTTGAAAAAATTATACATGTCACTTAAAAGTTGATTTATGATGTACACAAAGAACTGTTGCTGTAAACTTCCTGTGAAAACCCCATTACCTATCCACATAGATTACAAATCTGGCTTCCTATCTGATATTCAGTACTCTAAAAATTATCTGAAATTGATACCGCCCAGTGAAGCCATATACTGCCCAGTGCCCAGTGCACTGACCAGCACCTGTGCGTACTGGTCAATATTTATTGGCTCCGAGGCTTTCACTGAAAACATGGATGACTTTGGGAAAAAGACAGCTTGTGCCTTTGTCAGCAGATTTCCAGGCAGATTTCTTTTCCTATGTTTAAGGTATAATTATGGCGCATATTACTATGAAATATAATAATCCTGTCTTGACGTTTCTGCATCAATCTGTAAGGTGAGACAGACTTCTTGTCAGACAGCTGTTGAGTAAATGAAATTATTTATAACTTTAAGTAGTCCGTTGTTCAGGTAAAGGTCTTAATAACAATAGTACTTATACTCATAATTACTTAATATAGGCACTTAGAAAAGTTTACATTACATTTTATACATTTCTTCTCTAATATTGAATACATATTTATGCCTTTGCTTGTAACTTTGCTTCTAATATTTAATAAATATGGCATTATTTGTATAATATTAGGAAGTAATTAATGTACATGATGAAGAGTTATCGTCAAAGATATGAATAGACATTACGTAATGGTGGTTACATTACGTGGGAGTTCGAGGAAGTACATCATGGTATGTTTGAGTTTGCTTGACACACATACAGGAACAACGGCAAATCCCAGGTATCTCTCAAACAAAGGACAGCTGCAACAAACAATGAAATGTCTGACCCATTTCTAACAGTGACACAAATAAATAGTGTCTTCTCTGCTTTTTTGTCATTTCGTATATTATCAGTCGTAAATGCATCGGTCATTTCTTTATCAATGTTTCTGTTTTTCACACGTATTTCTGATGGTGTTGTTTTGGTAATTTTAGCTGTGACTTGTTTTGGGGTCATTCTCCCCACCCCCACAGGTAGCAGAGAGATTAGTTTGTGGACAGTTACAGAGTGGGCACAGTTTGTTTAAAACTTGGGTTGACATTGACATTGTGAGTCACAGATAAGCTGGAAAAACCAGTGACCACCAAGTGGACAGATGGCTGAACTGTGGCTCTACTTCCACTGATGCACTTCAATGTATGTGTTTGTATGCTCAGAATGGATTCTTATCAGTCCAATGATTTATTGAATTTCCAGCAGGAGAAAATATCATGTGGTATGGCCATTTCTTCGATAATGATCCTGACATTTTCATAACTGAATTAAATATTGTAAAATATTTATACTGTTCCCAATATATTTCTCTATAGAAGAGGTGGTCTTGTATATTTCTAATAAAGTAATATGTTAATATACAATAGAATATGTATAAGATTTGATATCAAGAAACAAGGAAATATGTTCTTTGCTTTTTTTATCCTGTAAATGTTTGCAGGAAAATATTTGACGATATTAAGCATGTATATCAAGGTATTCATAAAGATTACCTATCTTCTGGATTTAGTTTTTAAGCACAGTCGCAAGCAACTCAAGTTCGTATAAAGTAGAGCCCTACATGCAGGTAACATTACCTGCTAACGACAACTGGCCTGTGATCTGGTTCCCCTTAACCCCCTACTGCCTGAGATAGCCTCGTCCACACTTAATGTTGTGGAGGAACAGAGCATTACCAGATAGAGTGTCAACTGGTTTGGATGAGTCACTGTCTCCCCATAGTTTACCTGTATTTTACACCGATGTCTAACCCCTCGTTTCGCCCCACGTCAATTTAACAACAGAACCACTAGGAATAAGGCTACTCCATTTCAGAGGTAAAATACAAAGTGTTATAAGCAGTACTTTTATGATCTATGTTTAACTTTATGTTCGTACATACAATGTTATCTGTTCAAGATTGCTGTTATTGTTTCTATAACCATGAATTAATTATTTTGCTAAAGAAATTGTAATGCATTTGATACCTGTTGTAATATGATTGTACTACTATCCATTGTAATGGATCTACTTTACTTATTGTTATATATTTTAAATTTAATTTTTGTTTGTGCACAATGTGTTTGTGTGTGTGTGTGTGTGTGTGTGTGTGTGTGTGGGTGAGTGAGTGAGTGCGTGCGTGTGTGTGTGTGTGTGTGTGTGTGTGTGTGTGTGTGAGTGCGTGCGTGCCTGCGTCCAAGTGTTTTAGAATATGATTATTAACAAATAATTTCATTTGCTCATTATATTTTAAGTCAAACCATACCAGATTGATTATTTACTTTGCACTGCCTGAGTTTATGTTTGCACACTTTATATGCAAATCAAAGCCAACCTTTTGACCTGCAGCTTACCTGAATTCACGGTCCAGGAATGGGGTACTAAATAGTGGTTTCAAGTATCTGCTTTCCCCTTCTCTTAAACCATGTAAACCCTACTCACTCATGCTAACCCATACACACTCGTATTAAACCATACACTCCTACTAAACTAATCATAATTTTGTGTTAGAGATATGATATTCCCCTGCAACATGTGTACTTATACTATAAAGTCATTCAACTTTGGAAGTGTGGATAGGTAAACATTATGTGCAACACTGTCCATATATGTGACGGCTGTGAGGATACTTTTACAAATTGCCTGTCTTTGAGTGACAAGTGCTGTGTATCGTCGACATACGACAATAGAAGTACTTTTTTCTCTCCACCTGTGTTGTGAGAAGAATGTTCGTTAAGGCCTCAGGTGTTGTTGTCAAGGTGTCTTGTCAGGTGAGAACTGGGGTGGCATGTGAGACGCAGGTTAACATTATGTATATCATAGACATGTTAACTCTTCCCATGCCAGTGATGCCATAAATAGAAGTGAATGCAGCTGGGATATTATTGTAATGTTGAACTGTCCGGTGTTTCTGAATGTCAATTGCCATATGACATGCATATAGGTATAACATATTTGTATATTTGTGTCATTATTATTATTATTATTATTATTATTATTATTATTATTATTATACACATTTGTATAGCGCAATTATCCAGGATAACTGCTCAAATGCACTTTTTGGTGGAAATTGGTGAACAAGGATTATCCATACGTACACTTCGTTAAATAACTTTGTAGTTTTTTCTTGATTGTGCAGTTTGTCGATTTCACGGTTTATTGTATTGAATTACATTTTCCTATTCAATATATATATTTTTATTTTCAAATAATTTTCTAGACAAGAAATGAATAATAAAGTACCAAAGTATGTTCAATTTATTAATTGAACAATATATTCTGATCTAAGTCTAGACTAATACATGTTCCTGTAAGGAATCTGAAACAGGATTATGGAATTTCCAAATTAATTTCAATATTGTTTCTTTCAAGTAGAGATTCACCCTCCTCGGAATACAGAAACAAGCTCTCTAGAAGGACTCTCAAGAAAATCAAATGTTATGAATACTGCCTTAGAGCATTGTGATTGCCAAGGTTATGTCAACTTCAGTAAGATTCTCATCCTAAATCAGACTTCAGATAAGTCGGAGCATTTCAGAATATCAACAGAGTAGATTAATAAAATAATTTGTACTCAAGTTTAACCTATCACCAGAGTTTCTTAGCGCCGTCGTCCCTGGAAACATGAAAATAGCCAATGGTCAAATCGGAATCTGACCAATGATTGATTGGCTTGAGACTCGATACCTTATGTTACAACACCAGAGGGGGAATCATGAACCAATTATTAAATTGTGGCCACAGATTCATGAGCAAACGTCGCTGATAGCAAGTTTTATTGATTTTGCAAATGAGGGTTCAAGCCGTCACAATGGACCCTTCCTCTTGTATGGGCCTTTTAGGGGTTTGTGAAATTAGATTTGTGGGCCATGTTAACATTTTAAAGTCCTTTATGCTGCTTTGCATCCACTTAAAAGGGTGGGGGTGGGTGCAGTGGGTGGGGGAGGTGTGTGCATTTTGTTTAACAACTCTTGTCATTGAAGAGGGTGTTTATTTTGCTGTTACAAAGCCCATATTAAAGCTTTATCTGTAAATCTTGCAATAATTAAATGTTGGAAGTCCATGCATGAACACATTGAGTTAACATTAATTGTTCTTCAATGATGTATCCTCTAAATCAGGAATAATATAAATAAATGTAGTTAAAGCTTCAAATTTACATTGCTACCAGAATTATTGAGGGATCTTTGTTGATCACTTGTATTATTGTTTCATCTTCGTGAGATTTACAACGATCCATAGGTGCATACAATATGTTGCTGTGATAAAATCTGAAAACATTTGTATCATCTACTCATATATTTAAAATAGTAAATTAAGAGCTGACAGATATCTTGTGGGGAAACTTTCTACAAACTGTCAGAACTCGGCTTGAGGAATCTGGTTTTATTCTTTTACCATTTTTTCTGCGAGTTCTTGAAGAGTACCTGGGACCTGTATACTGTAGAAGTTTGGAAATTTGTTGTTGAAATAATATCGAGGTAAATTTATGTGTACAAAAGGGATACTCACCCTTTGGGGTATTTGGGGTATTTGGGGTATTTGGGGTATAGTACAGTAACTGACAACATTGGTTTCCATGTGCTGTTTCTTATAATAGTAACTGACAGCATTGTTTCCGTTTATCTGATGATAATAACTAACAGCATTGTTCCCATATATTCTGTCATTATGATAGTAACTGACAGCACTGTACTGATCTGATTGTAGTAACTGACAACATTGTTCCCATATATTCTGTATCTTATGATGGTAACTGACAGCATTGTTTCGCTTATCTGATAATAGTAACTAACAACATTGTACCCATATATTCCGTCATTATGATAGTAACTGACAGCACTGTACTGATCTGACTGTAGTAACTGACAACATTGTTCCCAACTATCAGACAATAGTGTTGTCATGGTGGGCTCAGCTATCTGACGATAATGTTGTCATGGTGGTATATCTAAAATACGGTAGTTTGATCACAAGGTCAAGAATATCAAGGTGATTTATATTTTTTTCATTTTTGAAAGTTTTATGATTTTTACAAATGCCTTTTTACTCCATCTTACTGCATATGTTCCAAATATAAATATATGTTTCAATACATAGCACAATTTAAATTTATTCTTATATTCGTTACATTAACAATTATATGACTACTTTATTCCCTTTTTCTTCACGTTTCTCTGAAATGACACACTTTCTCTGCGATGCTATATTTATCCAGACAGTTTCCTTCGTGATCTAATAAACTTGAGTCTCCCTCCCCGGTCGTCTAACTAGATTAAATTACCTAGACCTTTCCCATGTCTAACTGCGTCTTATTTCGACATGTACAACGTTATTGCTTTGTTCATGGCATGTTCCTTTTGTCCTGGCTCTGATCTGAGAATTTTCTGTCGTCAATTAGGCGCCGAGAGATGTCGAAGTCTGCATTGTCGGATGATGCACAATCGTATTATGAGATTAAGATTCTGGGTCGCGATGCATCCTGTATTCGATTAAGTCATACTAGGGGGCACATTGGGTTTGGTCATTTCGTGTCCTGCTTTATGGATTGACCACTGGTCAAATGGTAATGATTCAATGATGGTGGATGGATGGTCAATGGATGGGCGGTAGTTTCAGACACTTAATGCCAATGTCCTGTGGTGCAAATGTCTTGATATGAGCAGACATGGAGATTGAATGTATCTGTCTGGGTATGCTCTCTAGTTCCTATGACAATGGTGGATACACATGCAACTTGCGTATTGGCTGTAAAATGTTTGTGATATATTTAGTATCATTATCAGACTAGGGATTACTTTTGCTTGAAATATGGATTCATAAAAAATGATAAAAACTTAATAAATTAATTCTGCATACAATATTTCAAGATATGTTTGTATTTCAAATATCGTTGTGATAATTATTATTGAAAATCGCTCCAGGAATACATGTAGTATAACAGTTTCAAAATTATTAACTTTCAGCATCAATTTTATATAAATAATTCTAGTGAATCTGGAAATCCAATTGGTCCACGTGATCCCAATTTTAATGAACAATTGCTTTACAATATGGTACATGTATTTAATGACATGATGCTGATACTATAGTGATATATATGTAGATATTTCCAATATTCCATTATAAAAATATTCATGTATATACTTTTGTTGGATTTCCTACACATAGACTATGATAGAGCTTTGTTGCACACTGCAGTACTTGACTGCTAATCCATGCCTCCACCAGTATAAGCCTATATCACTATATCAGTTTCCAATGTCCCAGAGCTATTGTGAACATGATCAATGACAACAGCCTCTTGCACTTCTGTGTCATTTGCCATTCAGGGCTGCGTTCAGGCTGCAATACTTATCCCTAAGTTACACAGCGCTACAGTAGTCGTTCATCCAACACATGGTAGTTCTACGTAGCACTACTTCTTACTACTTCGGATATTGAGCCTGTAGTGTTCTTTTAGGAAATAGTAGGTAAACCCAAAGCATGAAGGGAATGGACTGCACACATGTGCAAACCTATTTCCTGCTGTTTTCCTACAAAATCGTTCAGCCAGTCACTACTTTGTAGAAAAGTAGGTAGTGTAGAGAAATATATTGCAGTATCATAGTGTAGTGTAGAAAACTATATTGCAGTATCGTAGTGTAGTGTAGAGAAATATATTGCAGCCTGAACGCAGCCCTGGTGATACAAGCAGAAGTTTTATCATGACTGAAATTGCTATATATTTTTTATATTGCATGAACAAAACACAAAGTTATTGTGTAATCTCAAGGAGCATATAAATATTTTTCTACTATACTTGAAATACACACCACTGTATACACACACGACTATATTATTATCTAACTAATTTTTTATTTATTTATAAACTGATCATCAATTACAATGCCAGAAGTATTTCTGGATGTTAAACCTCACTAATAGATGTCACAAGAACAAAGACGTATCTCTCCAGTAATGCTATTTGGGAGCATCTGACATTTGCCATGAAATGCATCGTGCATCTTGAGATGCATAGTATGAATGCAAGGTATGCCCATAACTGCAAACATACCTGAGTTGTGTGCGGCGAGGCTATCGCTGGTGGTGCTTGTTGTGTACGGGGTGTATACAGGTGGAATGTATTCATGGTTTGATAGACAGGGTGAGAATACCAGAGTTCTACCTCCGCTGTCGTACGCGATTAGCATTTTGTATTGTACCAAGAGAACTCCATTTTGTGTGATGGTATGTACTTAACTGTGACAGTTCATGGAGGAATCTAGATTGTTTTGTTGTGTTTTGATGTTTCAATGTCTGGTGTGTCTGTTGTGTGAAGATGTTTCAATGTCTGGTGTGTCTGTTGTGTTTTGATGTTTCAATGTCTGGTGTGTCTGTTGTGTGAAGATGTTTCAATGTCTGGTGTGTCTTATTGTGTGAAGATGTGAAACGTCTTCTTCTTTGATGGAACAATCTCTAACTCTATGATATTATTGATGTTGTAATTGCTATAAAGCTATAAATTAATATTTCCAATAGTATTCCGATTGTCATGACAGATACCACTTATAATTACCTCCATTTCGATAATGGGACAATCCAAATCAGGCTTGCTTGTATTAATCATACAGCAGAAGGGCCAGTCCTTTTTTTAAGGTCAGGGGTTAATGATGTTGGTATCATGTCATGGGTTAAGAATCAAACAGATTCGAATGTCATCCTATCAGACACAGATTCGAATGTCATCCTATCAGACACTTGTGTTCTGTGGATGTGAGGCAAGCAATATGTTGTAATATGTCTTACAGATACAAGTCATAGGTCACAGGTCAGGGTTTTCTCACCAGACATTTTTACATGTTTATTTCCTGAGAGACCGTTGAAGAAAATGAGGAAGGAACGAAAACGTTAATTACTGAATGTATATATGAGAAAATGAACCAATGAATAAATGAATATATATATATTGGAATGCTTGAAGAATAGAAAATTTGAAAGAATAGTTACATGAATACACAATTCTACTAGGATTTATAGTATTTTAAATATATTGAATGGGTTTTTAAAATTATACAAATAGAGTTAACTGATGTACACTGTAGGCCCTATATAGTATTCTTAATTAAATATTATGGGTTTTCAATTAAATTTCTTTTTAACTCCTTTCTGAAAAAAGATTATGAATATTTATTTTCTTGGTTATGGCAGTAATGTATTTTTGGACATATTTATCAGAAACAGGAAACAACGGACAGTTGTTAAGTGGCTTGTGTTTGCATCATTACAAGTGTAAATATCCTCATGTCAGTTTCATCAGAAAACATGCTCATTTCTCCTAGGAGGACAAGCTAGACTATAACAAGTTACTGGTATATTTACAGCATGACAAATGGTTTGACTATAGACTCTTATGCACTTGTTGAGGGGCTTGTTTTATGTACCCATCATGTGGGCGAACATCTTGTTTATTTAACATTTTGTAATTTGGTCGTTGACAAACATTTTACTTGCACAAGTCAACTAAGAGTAGGATTTGTGTGCTGGTTAGTGTATGAAAAGTCTATTTTAGCTATCATTAATAATGACTTTCATTATTAATTACTCGATTACACAGCTGACATTACTTTTGTGAATTATCATTTTATTTGATGTGGTATTTTGTGCTGGAGAAAATCTACAAGTCGCTCGTGGTTTTAGGTGTATTTACATAATATTAAAATAGTGCTTTCTAGTACGTGGGCAATATTTGGGAGTGGAAGTTGGTTGATATGTATACTGATGCAGAATACATTCAAATACTGTGCATAGGAGCAATGCGTGTGGGAGGTATGAATATAAAACCTTCCTGTTGGTTAACATTCACATGAAATTTGGTGTACTATAAAACGGGTATCATTCGCATGTCTGTATTTTTCACGAAATTCACGATCTGTGCTTGATCGTGAATTTAAGAAACATGTGAATAATAAGATTTCCGGTTTTTATTTCCGATAGCCACTAATTTAATCACAGGAGACAATATTACAAATTTATACCTGGTCAGGACTAATTACTGTTGAATATGTCAGTGACCACAGCACACGCCACATGTGATTTTAACAAATTAACCTGTGAGTAGGATCCGAGTTTGGTGAAGTTATTAATTGACCAAAAAAGTATTATTTTGACATACATGTACTTGGACAACGTGAATTTAACAAATCATGAATATTTTTTTCTCTTAAACTTTGCAAAATCGTGAAAATTGCGAGCTGCTAAATAAAACCGTTTTACAGTATTTGGTTATTTAAATATTGAAAGAAAATATCAAGCAAATTCTGTTTGTATGTGTGTGCATGCAAAGTTATTAATTAAATACCGTGACTTTTCTAGAAATAGATTTGTTTCAGAGGTGAAATTCAGTCCATCCTATTGCTAGCACACTGTGACATAATCCATTGTTTTACATCAGCATTGTAAAATGATGACTGATGGCTGCTGTCATTGTCATGTAACTGACAAGACTGCCATCAGTGTCTATTTCATCTCAGTTTTCTCATCATACGCTAAATGTCTTGAAGAGAAGTGTATTCACAGAATTACGAAGATTTATCGATTTTACTGATGTTTGAGTCGTCGGTAGTTTATAGCTATATTAATTCCTTGGGTTTGATATAGGACCATGGCATTAGGAATTATGATATATCTATTCTTGATTGAACTTTCCGGATAGATTAATAACATGTATGCTAGAAACATACTTAGAAACATTTTGAAATATTGGTTTGTAAGAGAGAATGATTTGGATTATTATGGACTGTAAGATAAAAAAAAGAGTATCGAACAGTCAGTATATTCTTAAAATAGCCTTATAATGTTTATACAGAAAATGTACTTAAGTGAAAATGTATTTTTAAAAGTGTTTATGAATCTACAATGATCTATGTACTTCACCACTAAATTCCCAGTGACATTATACTTTAATCTCATAGAAATATTCAATATTATAAATATTTGTTAAGATGTTCCACAAGTACACATGTGATGATGTGTAAGAAATAAACATCCACAACTCAGCTTTACATGCATATACATCTGTATCTACATCTAATAGTACATGTATTTATAACTGAAAAGGGTTATCTATCAAAGTAATAAATTCACTATAAAAGCATCTAAGGGTTAGAGCTATATCCTCAATGTGACGTAAATGAACAATTAATCATATCTACTGCTCTATTGTGCAACAAAATTGTCCAAAAAAAATTACCAATCTATTGTGTTGACAGGAAGAAGGGTAAACATATGTCATTCACCGGCACCTGTTCAAAACTTTCGAACAATGTAACTGTCATCTGGTAGTGACAACAGATTTATTACAATATTCATAAAAACATTTTTTTTATTGTTATAATTTCCGGGGAAATGTCCATCTCCGGGAAATATTTGATTTTACTAAAGTATACCTAATTCTACAATAGAGTAATATTCATGTGACTAGATAACCTTGATGAAACGCCAGTAGATGGAGCTGTCTATCCCCGAGGCTCGTCTCGGCTAACCAGGCTTAGTCATACTCGTAGTACGAGCCAGGGATCTCTGTCGTAATGTGATGCACATTTCATGCTCAATTTCACCTCGGTGGAAATGTCAGGTGTCATCAACATCACCCAGTAGAGCCGTCAGATTGTAACATTTACCTGACTGGAATAAGGACACTGCTAGTGTGTGTGGTCACTAGTTTAATAAGATCTGTGCTACATCGCTGGTAAGTTTATCCGTTTTTATGTTTCGTTCATCATCATTTGGAAAACTGACATTTCAAATAAAACTCAAATTTCCTCTGGTAAAATTTCAACAAATATTTTACACAGTTGGTATTGATTTTTTCGAGTGGATTGCTCAAACATATATTTTATTCATTGGCTGTCATGTCATTATCTTCATGTTGCGTTAACATTATATCCTTTCATTTTAAAAATGTGTAGGTTTGCGGGTTCCAAACACCTACATCCATAGAAAAGTTGAAAATGTGTTTAGGTTATTTAATTGTAGCAGCGTGGTAATAAAATTTGAGTTTGACTACTGTTTTCAGTATTACAGCATGTTTTTAATTTTTTTCTTTGACATTGTAACTCCCTGAAGTCTCAATGTAGACATTTTTGACATGCAAACCTGTTTTAGCAATACCATTGAAGAAGTCGTGCACCAAATTCATGAGGCTGGTTACGTCTTGATGCATTTGCTGTACATAGAAAAGAAGATGAGAGATGAATTCCAATCTATGCACCATGCTACCTGGTAATGACATTTGAGCATCTGCTATGTACATGATGTCGTTATGCAATATACGCTAGCGTGCGTTACACAATGCTGATAATACCTCACAGAGAAAACCTGTTTGGTGTGTTACAGCAGCACCAAGAGTTCTGTCTTGGATCTGGTGCCAATTGTTCCCAGTGTGGACAAGTGTCCATCCAGAGTCCAGCGGTGTCCATCTAGCGTCCAGCCTAGCATTACCCAGTGTCCAGCTGTGTGTAGTTGGACACAGGTCATGTATATGTCCTAGATGCCAGTGTGTACGTTTGACCACTGGTTGCTTATCTCTCGTCATTGCTAGAGTACGCTGAACGTCATAGACATTTTTTACATTCGATCCGCTGATACTATTGAAGAGCTTGTTCGCTGGGAATATATACTAGAGTTTACATGACCAGGTGGTGGCTGTATTGCTGTATCATTGGATTAATTACGTGTGGATAACGTCATCAGCCGTGAGTATGTAGTATGTTTGCTGGAATTCTTTGCATGCATAATGTAGAATTTAAGGAATGCTGGGGCTTACACCTCCTCGGATGATAGATTGAGAATTAAAGGATTAATGAGCTAATGTAGTATTACGTGACCGTGATTGATAGTGATGGAGTGATATTGTCGAGATCCTATTCTTATTTGTTCATGTAGATCAGAAAATATATACCGTAGGTAACATGAGTAAAACTTTGAGAATTTCAACTACAATAGATATTCTGACAAGATAATTACTATATCAAGTTTCCCAATTTTTGAACAATTTTCAAATGGAATTTTTGAACAATTTTCAAATGGAATTTTTGAACAATTTTCAAATGGAATTTATGAACAATTTTCAAATGGCGCGAAATTTTGAAAGGTCGGAATGTGCAGAAATATTCACACGGTGAGCATCTGTTGATTGTTAGAAATGCCAGCTTTCACAATAGCCAGGAGACAGTGAGGTCTGCAGCATTGTCTCTGCCAGGTACCCCGGTTATCAGAGACCAGAACCAGAGCCCCCCTTCATGGAGATATCACTAACACATGGCCAGGGGAACCTGGGGGTATACAGCCCTTTCTCCTGGCCATCTAGAGATAACATGTAATCAGCTTGTAGACTTCATTTATAATTGGGAATTATACAGTCATTAACAGGAAGAAAGTCATTATTGCCATACTGCTGTGGTATTCTGTTTCTTATAATTGCGTTTGGGTGAAAGGTTCCTGCTGCGATGTTAAAGGAGCAAATTGCTACATTTATTTGTTAGGAAGTTAAAATGTGGTGTATTTTATTGTCGTAATTTTTAAGATTTTAATGTCGTGAAAGAAAGGGTGAAAATATGTAACAAGCTTCATTATAACTTTTAAATATGTCCAAGATGAAAATCAATCATTTCGGTTCATCACAGAATGAAAAAAAAAGAGTGAAAATTATAGAAAAGAGACCCTGGCATTAAGAGATGTTCCTGGCATTAAGTGATGGTTTCATGATCACCAGACTCGGGATGGTAGTAATTTTTCAAAGGATGCTCTTTAAATCTCCTACGATTGATCACATGTTAACGAAGCACTTGTCCGTGTTTTCTTGACCTCTTCCCCTGAGCTGGTACCGGGGTCGGATGCAACCTGCCTTGTGGTGCATGTGGTGTGCATTGTGGTGCCATTGTGTCCGTGGGTCTGGATCCAGGTGGTTTGTGTCTGGCACCGATGGCTGGACCCAATCTCTGGTGGCAGTGCTAGGAATTACCTCTAGAGCTGATCAGGTCTGGGTGACAGCTTGGACTCGGACCAATACAGTCAGACCTGGTTTTGTAGCAGGGGGATCCTGGCATTTAGAGGGTGTGCGTGTAGGGTTGGCATCGTATGTGGGTTTGGCATCATAATGTAGGTTTGGCATTGTATATAGGTTTGGCATCGGAGTATCATTGATATATGGTTTCAATTGGATTTTATTCAATATTACTGTATATTTTGCTGTATGACAAGTGAGAAGAGATGAATTAAGACTATCAACAATATTGTGATCCAGATACCACATTAATGATGAAGTAATTGTAAGTTTTATTTCATGTATAAACTTCATCTATATTCATGATAATTCATGTTATTTTAGTCAATAACAATAATACCATTGAAAACAATAATTATCATGTCAGTATGGCAAAAGATGATGAACGACAAATTATTTCGTTCCCCCTGTATATGAACTTAAGTTACTTCCTTATAGTGGAATGGGATATTGTGTAGTTGGTAGTGCATCAGACTACACATTTAACTGGTTCAGGTTCAGGTTCAAATCTCATATTGCTTCCAGGTATATTCTCTGAAGTGATGGTGTCTTTTACTTTTGTTCTACCAGGTTGTCATCCTTGGTAAATTTACTGTGATATATGGCTGTTCCAGGTTCTCCTCCCAACAAAAACATGTCATAATACTAGAACACAGTTGGATTTTGTCTCAAATGAGTGAAAGATTCCAGCAGCGAATAATCACCCTCTCACCCTGCTGTATTAGTTACAGGTACAGCCTTTATGGCATCTCTGGTTGCCTTCAGCATGGAGAGGGTTAAACCCCCAACTCACTTCTTTATTGTACTAAAGATTGATATTAATTCTGTAGAGTGCACATGATATGGAGTGTATTTGTTCTATGTGGGTTGTAGACAGTGGATGAGATTAATATTCTATTTATTCTCTGACGCCAAATGGCAAATCATTCACTATATATTATGAGGATGTGACATTTATCAGTTTGTGTGACATTTATCGGTTAGTCTTGCGATCCAGGGTCCAGGAAAAACAATGCTGTTGAAATATGTGCATGTTGTGATTATGGTCTATATCAACACAATATGGGTTAATATCAGCATCAGCAATGCACCTGAATAAACAGTGGTGTCAGGATTATGTATTGTTAGATTTTTCTTTCAGTATCTGTCAGTCTATTTTCAATAATAATAATAATAATAATAATAATAATAATAATAATAATAATACAAAAAAATATATATATATATAATATGTATGCATGTATATATTTGTAGAGTATGCCATCCACCATTGTAGTACTCTTTGACATGCATGTTATTGTTAAATGTTTACAGCGGGGTTATAGGAATCTGTTTCATAAGAGCATAGTTTGTATGTTGGTTTTAAAGGATTGTAGAGTTGGGCAGTATGCAATCTACAATATACAAATATTCTACATTTTAATACATTCATTATTTCATGGAAGGAATTTAGAAGCTATAAATGTAAAAAACATGAATTGATATTATTTTTCAGATAGTATTTCTGGAATGTTTCTTTCCATTACTTTTTTCTTTCTGGTCCAGTAATGCAATAATGTCATATTTATAGTTTACATAAACAGTAGCAATCACCTGTACACAGTAAGAATTGTTTTGACAGATTACTCTAGAGCACGCAAGCTTAACGGGACTGGACAAACGAGTTACACCACAACACAGCAGGGGTTCACCAAGGGGAGCTTCTGGACCCAGTTCTTTTCATTGTGATGTCAGATGATGGTGACAAGATAGGCTAACATTACCAAGATTACAAGCACTCTGATTACAGTGATCAGAATCACTTGTCAGTTTCTAATACCAGTCTATTTCATTATACTTCACCATGCAGCTCCATTTATGTGACATGTAGCTAATCATTGAGGCTTTGCTTGAGAGGTCCTGGCTTGTCGATAAGGTTACGTAATTTTCATTAGCGGGAAACCATTATCTGAGCGTTGCAGCATGTAAGGATGAGCTGACACATGTCAATGCTGAGATTTTCAATGAGGAATTTAATGTTCTTCATGTGATCAGTGGGCAGGACAATTTAAAAGTTATTGTTATTTAATCATTTCCATGTCTCATGTATATTAATGGTCTCAATGGAATTAGGCATTGTTTTGGTTAAGAGATAGTATTTGGTTTAATTCTATGGTTGTTACTTAATTTTATTACTAAGTTCATTAATATATGAAATTGAATTTGAATCTAGGGATGGGCATGGGAACTTAGTATCTTCACTGTGGTAAATAATAATTCCATAGGCTTTTTGGTGCAATGGTTATTATTTTTTCAAAATTGATAGTTATCGCCATTAATTGTTTGTTTCACTCCTGTTCATATTTCTTACACCAATGTGACCATAACAAACTGAGAGAAATGGATTTTCTTTTACAAAACACTCAATTTAAAAATACTGACATTGATAAAACTGTTTTGGATAAGTTTAAAGCCTTGTCTTTATACTTTTCTTTTCATGACATGTGCTTGCCATGCCCATATTTCACCCAGCTATGACATTAATGTACAATTCATGCACACCCTACGTAAATACAACTGGAGATAGAATACACCCCTGATGAACACCTAGTGCTAATGATCTGCACTTTTATACAGTTTCAAGTTCCATCTCACTGTTGTTGATACTTGGCGCTGTTGTTTAGAGGAGTGACCTGGGCCCATCTAGGCCTGTATGGGAAGCAGGTGGGCCGAACAGCGCCACAACCCCCACGCTATATCAAATTAAGTGTGCGGAAATGTGTTAATGAAAACAGCAAGGACTTCCATATAGTGTGAAAAATATGTTTCGATATGCTTTACCACAGCCATTCTCTCTGTTAAGGAATATTTATTAGGTGACTTGGTGCATTCAAAGTTTTTGCAAGAACACTTTTACATAAATTAGTCTACATGTAAATAATTTCAAATGTGTATTAAGGGGAGACATGGCAGTGAAAAATTCACAAATACTTATATAGTTCATGGTCTTGGAATTATGATTTACTTTAAAGGTTTGAACTTTAAGAAGTAAAAAA
>JAUTBV010050883.1:0-20347 GCA_032361325.1 Lepetodrilus fucensis
ACAGACACACACACAGACACACACACACACACACACACACACACACACACACACACACACACACACACACACACACAAACCCCCACACACCCACTCCTCTACCTATAATACATCTTGAATAGGCTATTGTGCGAGTTCTCCATTAGCTAATTTTACTAGGGGCAGTGTTCCATTTAGTACAATAAATAATTACATACTGACAATAATTGGTTTAAACATATTTTATTTCAAAAAATATAACTGAAAGTGGATTGGCAAACAAGCAAACTGCTTATTTTAATTGACTAAATGTAGGTGTGGATTTAAGTAAATTAATTGTTTTAAAATGAGACAGAATGGAAAAAACCCAACTCCATATACAGTTCTTATGTTTAACATTTTGAAAAACGTACATGTTTCCTGGTTTCCACTAGATGCCCTATAATGAGGTTGCTTTATAACAGGGGAGGAAGGTATTTAACACTGATAACAAAGCTTGTTGACTGGTTGTCAGGGACAATGAGACATAAGCTGATCAGATTGAAATACCTGTGCTGGCTATTGTTCAGTGTCAGACTGCCAGTGATGTGTAACCGATTCCCAAGGATATTCATTATAACATGGACTAGGCAGGCTACAGTTGCGGAAGATTATGAATGATGCTACTTTATGTCGATTCTTTACTACTGTATTGTGTTCACCTGAAGACTTGTTCATTCATATTGGTCTGGAAACTTATTTTACTTTATTCAGTGCTCAATAGACCAGAGTACCAGCTATTATGTTAATTCCAAAATGATCAGTTACAAAGTATATATACACAATCATATACGTGTCTAAAGACGTAGATGTTTATTTGGATGATATGAAGACTTGATCTGAGAGATATATAATGGGTTGTTCAGCATCAGTGATGTGTCAAGGTGTAGGAACATCTGCTTATGAACAACTAAAGGGGGACGATGATGGTGAAAATGAGGTGATTTGCAGTTTTAACTATTACAGTTGTAAAGAAATGCCATTTTTAATGTCTAAACAATATTATCATTGATATATAACAAAGGGTTAGGTGGCAACGTTAGGTGGCAACAGAGTGAAATGTCATCAGGCTATGCAGTCAAAGAATCCACTCTAGGTACATGTAATTACTTTTTCAATTTTCAATTATTGTTGTTTCAGGAGAAGAGATTGAAGGAAGAGCAGAGGAAGATGAAGAAGAACTCCAGCAAGAGCTCAGGTCCGTCACAGAGCGGGTGTTATTTGGAGGATTTCCCCACATCCACAGACAACCCTCTTATCCCAGTGTTTGTGGAGAAGTGTGTCTCCTACATTGAGCAGGAAGGTAGGATATCACCACACACGGTCCATTTTATTTACATTCATTTAAAAAAAATAATAATTAATTCTTGATTTCTTTTCTTTTATTTAATTTTTTTTTTTTTTAAGTTTAGGCCAGACCTAATTTTCAAAATGTCTAGATGCACGAAGGAATTTTTTTAAATAATTTTATTAAGTGTTTTGTAAACTAAATAATGATTTCTCAATTATGGTTTCCATTCATCTTTATCTTTAATATTAGACAATGGATATAGCCAAACAGACATGAAATGGTTATATAACCACTTTAGTTTTCCATAAAATACATTTTCCAAAAGGTGTGAATTAATGTATTGACTCATACCATACCACTTGTCTATGGCCTAAATAAAGTCATTGAAAATAAAACATAATCAAAAGACTAAATATCATTTCTACAACACGGCACACGTGTGTTGTTAAATGACAACGCAACCTGCTTTGACTTTGTACAGGTTTTTCAATGACATGATGTTATGTGCAGGTGTTCACGCGGAGGGTATCTACAGGATCCCAGGCAACAAGGGTCAGGTGGACATTCTCACCGCCAAGTTCAATGAAGGTACCAACATCCATAGTCCAGCCTTGGAATGCTAATGCTAATAATACAACATCCATAGTCCAGCCTTGGAATGCTAATGCTAATAATACAACATCCATAGTCCAGCCGTGGAATGCTAATGCTAATAATACAACATCCATAGTCCAGCCATGGAATGCTAATGCTAATAATACAACATCCATAGTCCAGCCGTGGAATGCTAATAATACAACATCCATAGTCCAGCCGTGGAATGCTAATGCTAATAATACAACATCCATAACTTGTTGCTCTTAAGTTGTAGTATTTCTCAGTGTGTCTGGGGTATTACGAGGAAGCTATGAGATAGCCAATTGAATGTGAGCATTTACAAATGCTTCAGCCAATCAAATATGAGAATTTGCAAACTTTTCAACTAATCAAATATGAGCATTTACAAATGTTTCAGCCAATCAGATATTAGCATTTATGAATGTTTCAGATATCAACACGGATATCCACACGCTGGATATCCAGGTGAACGCGGTGGCAACAATCCTGAAGCAGTTCTTCATTGATCTCACCGAGCCTCTGATTCCTGTGCCACTGTACGAAGAACTCATCATAGCTGCAGGTACGCAAGCCCCGACCTCACCCTCTCCAGAGATGCCCCAGAGCAGTACTTGTGTCTAATCCAGCAAGGAGAGGGTTAAAGGCATACAATTACTGTTTATTGAGTTTAATAAATTCAGTATTAAATGAACACTCATGTTAGATTCTCACATAACTCTAGAAAAAAACATATTATCAACTTTAAGCAGTTTGAAACACTGGACGAAAATTTTCTCTCTGAATGATAGTCCATGCAACTGCACGCTCATATTGACTGGTGTCCCGTCACATGCCTGTGAAGCAGCAAGTGTGCGTTAACGCAACATAGACAAGGAACCTACATGATACTAGTGGAAATATTTATATTTATTGAATTGGTTTTATTGAACTTCAAACCTATGTTATGTGATAAATATATTTATAGTCTTATAAATGATGCTATAAAATTATACTATGTAAAGTCATAGAAACCGTACTTTATGAAGTCATAGAAATTATGCTTTGTAAAGTCCTAGCTGTCTTGATCCTCTATTAGTCTGACTGCATGATTCGTGTTGTGTTCAGATGGGAGGAAAGCCAAAGGTAATCCTTGAGTTGGTCTTGGTCACTCCTAGTTTCCATTTCATTTTCACCTCAGAAATAACCCACAATTAATACTATAGTTATGACACATCAATTAATAATTTTAGAACAATAAAATAATATATAAACTAGGAAGTTGTATAAAATAATATAATGCATTTTTATTGTTTTTATTTATATTTCTTTTGGTCAACTTTGTCTTGGTCTCTTATGCACAATGACATGAGCACTTCTTTGTAAGTTTACACTTTCTAGTTATCAAGTTGGTTCATTTGGTCTGAAGATCAACTGAATTCATGTCATGACCTGCTAGTTCTCCACAAGTAGAAACATACGGAATTGTCAAAATAACAATTATTTCATTTTGAAATCCATTGAGCGGGATTGTGTGTCTTCCTACAACACATGATTGTGTGTTCAAATCCTGCATTGTTGTCTAGTTATATCTTCTCTACATGTATATGGGTTGCATGAAAATTTCACTGACATTCTGTGGGAAAAGTTAGGTTGCCATGTCGATTATTTGCCAAATTAAACTTATGAAAGGTCGTTGGCCAATGATCAATTTGTAGTACCGGTAGTCTGCCAATGGCCACACATTTGGCATGCGAGCTACAGAACCTGTCTATATTTTTCTTACTAATCTTTTAGCTCATATATTTCCCTTGGGCCTTGGTGCGGAGTGGATTTATGTTTCTTTTACACAGACCCTAGTGTCACAGTGTCACCACTGCCTCCCTCAGTCTAACTCATAGTTTTTGCATACAAACTTATGGTTATAGAAGATGTTGGAAGCCATTTTAATAATCATGTATGGGTGAAATATTCCTGCTGTGACGTAAAACACTAATGCATTCAATATATTTGAATAAAAAATATATAATTTATATTTTTATATATATTTGTTTTAAATGTAATAAAACAATTACATGAAAGAAATGGCCTTCAAAGTTTTTGACAAAGATTATTACATACCAAAAGAAGTATAGCGCATCAGCATGATCTAGAGATTAGTACTCTACCGGGTAGTGAATAGTTCCTTCAAACCTGAAACCATAGAGATAGCTTGCAGAGTTTGAAGAATTTGTCTAAATCTAACTAAATAATTATTTGGTAGCAGTTTTGAGTAATAACTTAAATCAATCCATGTAACATTTTAATTTGAAGAAAGAAAACAAAATTTATTATTTTTAAACCGATAAAAGTATGCGAGTGAAAATGTTGGATGCTTTCCCATGATTTATGTGTTTTAATCACTTACCTCCATTCTTTTGATAGGCGTTCGAGACAAAAGCAGTCGGTTGCTGGCACTGCGGGGAGTGTTCAAGAAACTGCCAGACCAGAAGTACAGGCAGAACTTTGATGTGCTCAAGTACCTCATTACACATCTACACAGGTACGTCTTACAGTGTGCTATCCTGTTCCATTAGTTCTGTACCCTGGGATATTTACACTGCCATCTTCTAGAGTTTTGCAGTACTGTATTCTGGCTATTTACAGTGTAATATGAGGATTTACAATGCCATTTCATGGGTACATACACTTACAGTGATATATCCTAGATATTTATGGTGCTATGTTCTATGTTTTTATGTTGCCATAAATCTTTAATGCACAGTGCCGTGTATTGGTGCCATATTCTGGATATTTACATTGTAATACAATAGAGATTGACAATGCCATATATTGTGTATTTTCAGTTCCATATTGTCTCCATAGTGTCTCAGCATTACTCTTATAATATTGGTGTTGTTCATGTTAGTTTTGATTGATTGAATTATGTTTTTAATCGCGGTGGTAATATTTCACCTATGAGTGATGACACTCTATTACAGAGTGTTGGCATTATTTTAATTGATGTTCATGTTGTTGCAGACTGTTGGTATTCTTCTTCTTGATGTTCACATTGTTACAGTGTTGGCATTATTCTCGTTGATGTTCATGTTGTTACATTGTTGTTGGCATTATTCTTATTGATGTTGTTCACTTTGTTGCAGAGTGTCGCAGCACAGTGAGAGGAACAACATGGACTCCTCCAATCTGGCGCGGTGCTGGTGGCCCACGTTGATGCGCGTGGAGATCACGTCATATGAGCAGATGGGGAAGTACTCCGCGTACCTCGTCAACATCATGCAGACTCTCATCGAACAGTACAGCTTCTTCTTCCACAACGGCGACGAAGTGTGAGGGCAGAGGTTGCAGCCTCACTTTGAATGGAAACTCATCTACCTGCATGGCGAGATGATTGGTGCATTGCTCTTGGGGAAAGCAGAAACCCAGAAATTGGGAGTTATCAGTCTCCTGCATCCCTGCCCCTTGGTAACATCATGCTTGAGAGTTGTTTCCCTTTGTGATCAACATCTGCATAGTGGGATGATATGGTGCATTGCTCAAGGAAAGCTGGAACTGGAATCAGAGTTGTATTCCCTTTGATGACATCTGCTTGAGAGTTGTTTCCCCTTTGTGATTGACGTCTTCTTGCTCATGGGAGGAGTAGTTACTTGAGAGCTGGGGAAATATGTTGATGGTTCCTTGCAAATGCTTTCCGAGGCTGTCGTTTCCGGCATCTGCAAATGACTTCAGCCTGCATCCTCCCCCCCTCATCACATGGCATAATATATACCAAGTACAGTGTTCCTTTGACTGTGTGTCTCTGCGTGGGACACCCCAAACTACATAAAGACGCTATCGCTTGTCGGACTCCTGCATAAACAAGTGCTGAATTACTGGTGATTACTCTGAATTACTGGCGATTACTCTGTGCAGCCAGACCCCTCTGGTCATGTTTTCCTACTGCCTTAACCTTTCATTACTACACCACGCTGGTCGGGAGGGGGTGGCAAACAGAAAAAAACACCTCCCCATCCATGGCCAAGCACAGTTCTCTGTGTCTGTTTGTTGATGCTTGTTATTTTTATACCCTTCTTTACTGCAGTATGTACGTACGTTATAAACTGTGCGCAAAACCCTCCCTCACGGGCAGATGGACTGCCTGGTAGGACGGGAGTTGTGGTCACGTGGTTGTTGTCTGCGTCGCCGTGTGTATATTTCTGTGCATAGCCGTGGATCCCACATGACGAGGTGTTGCCGCGATGTCACGTCCATCAGATCTGCTCATTGAACTATTTCAGTTTACACCACTCTGAACAACATGGATGTTTTTGTTGTTAATTTCTTCTCTCTTTTTTTTTAAAGACATTTTTTTTTTAACTGTGATAACGACCTGACTGTTCAGTAGCTGTGTATCTTAGATAGATAGAAGTGTGTGCTTGGACCTCCAAGTTAGTGTCGTGTGCTAGATGTAGACTCGCCCTCAGGGGTACTGTAGTGATGTCACGTCATGCGACATCCCATCGGGACCTGTGACGTAACCAATGCCGAAGAAGAAAAATCCGGTTTTCCCCCAAAGCAAGTCTTGTTTGTAGCGTTTGTTATTGTCCATCTTATATCAAGACCAAAACAGCAGATGGTCGATGATAATGCCTGCACATTCTGTACAGAATGTTCTCATGTCATTGTACATACTCGTAAAATTAGTACCAATGTTGTTGAATATGTGGCATCAATAAATATTGCTGATCTCAAATCTTTCTGTTGATGCCAATTTATTGTGGGGTGGGGTGGTCCATGCATTTTAATAGAGAATATTCTTGAAAAGGATATTGCAATGGAATTAAAATGTTTTGAGTCAATTTTAGATGCTGTCAGCTAGTCATATTTATATGAATAACATTTATGTGCAGTGCAGACCAATGGAAGAAATACATTGACATATTCATGCAGAAATCATGATTGATAAATACATTTTAATGAATTGTAATTGTGGTACTGGGTATTGACACTCAAATGAAATCTTGAAATCAGATTATATTTATAAAATTGTTTCCAGTGTCTTGGGTTGGGTATTGGCAAAAGTTTCTCAGTAATTTTAAGAAATAAATAATCAAAATGTCTTGGCAATATATATTCAGTATGTGTCTCCGCTTACAAAATGGTTGCCAAGCCAAGCCAACTTAGTACTAGTATTTAACCTTCTTTCTGCCAGTGTCAATTGGAGATTCCAAATGAAAAATTGATTGTGCTTAATCTTTTAGTCAGAATATTGAGCAGGGCTGGTATGTTTTTTTAAATAATGAATTTAAAAAATATTTGTTATTGATTTATGATTTACCTTTCCTGACAAGCTATTTTCATAGTGCGTTTCTAATGCAGAGCTTCTTGTTGGAACAACTTTTTATGTCAAGGGCATGTAATCCAGCAAGAGTATTAATCATAAATAATCATAATACTGAATACCATATCACTATCAGTTGCAAAATATATATAGTCTTTCACAGCACTGAGCGAGGGTAGATGTGTTCGCTAGTAGCATAACTTTTAGCTGAGAGAGTGTTTTGAATGTGGTTTTTACATCTAGTCAACATTATGTTACCATTGTCAGTGAGGACAAAGCACATAAGACAATATTTTGATACATAATTTGTACTCATTATCAAGACCACTGCTGTATGTACAATCATGTTTTGTTCAAATTCCATTAACAAATGCCAGTTGTAGTTGATTGTTGAATGATAGAAGTGGCGGTTGTATCAAGACAAGGTAGTGATCACAACAGATTAAATCGGTATCATGATCGTCTGAAATCTGCGTGTTCAGATGTTCAATTAAACTGAACACATAGATAAAAATTGTTCATTGTTTGTGTTTTTTATCTGGGACAATCATGTTCACTAGAAAAAAAATACAATGTATGTACGGTTATTATGTCCTTAAATTTATCCAAAAGCCAACAGGTCGGTTTCTGGTAAGCAATTTAATAGGTAAACAAGACGGTTGTGCCACTCATGAAATGTGGATAAATTATGAGCTATTTTACTTGTTCCAGCTCCTGTACAAGTGCTTAGTGACTGTCAGCAGACCATAAATAAACATCCCAGTCAAAGAAATCTTAAGAGTTCTATTTCAACTGTATGTGTAATTCCAGAATGGAGGCCTACAACTCCTAGGTAGTTCTGAAATGTGTGTTTATTTTTTTATAATTATTAGCTTTTTCTCATGTTTATTTTTCAGATCAACATGTGGGTGATTAATAATAGAGGATTCATAATTTGCTATGTTTCATACTCTAGGTATGTTCTCGAAAGTGCTTTATTTAGTGTTCTCACGTTCAATTTGAAGTGTGAAAATGTGTGCATATTATGTCACATAATTTTGTTGATTATTGACAAGCACGTTCTAATATCACATGATCACGAAGACGTAATGCATAGGGATTCTCGCATTTGAAGTTGAACATGGGAAAACTAAAGGTCTCTACAATCAAAAGTGGAAAACAAAAGTGAGATAGTTGAACAGGATATGATATTTATAGGTAAATATTTCCTGTATATATCTGTAAATTTTATATTGTCTGTCAACAATGTTGAGTAATCTTAAAAGTGTTATGACACGAAAATACACATTAGATACTGCAATTTACTAAATTAAGCAAATAGTAAGCAAATTGAAGTTGTTTTCTATTTCTTATATTAATATAATATTCATTATGCTATCATGTAAAATAGTTCTCCACTAGGTTTGACTGACAAAACCCTCAGGAACTAAGAATTCCTGACCATGGCAAGGTTTAGAGTATTTCACTGAATTGTCAGATATTCATTATGATTTATTGATGGAAGTAGTTCTCCCCACCACAGCAGGAATATTTCAAACAAGACATTTTTCTTAATTGTAGATCAATTATGAAGAAAACCATGGAGTTCTTTTGAAGTCACTCTTTAACCCTCTCCCTGCTGAAGGCAAAAAATAGCAGT
This sequence comes from Lepetodrilus fucensis, assembly GCA_032361325.1. NCBI lineage: Eukaryota > Metazoa > Mollusca > Gastropoda > Lepetellida > Lepetodrilidae > Lepetodrilus > Lepetodrilus fucensis. Next base: position 8,863 of record JAUTBV010050883.1, read on the forward strand.
ATCTGTGCCTAATCCAGCAGGGAGAGGGTTAAGCTGATGGCAATTATGCAAGTGTTCTTTTACCAGGCTTACCAATGAAAACTGCAGAATACGGTGAAATGAGAGTGATATTCAATTACATTTCAAACCAACACAGCAAACAGAAATAAGTTTGTAAACTATTTACGTATTTAACAAGTAAATTTGACAAACTGTCCATAATTCAATGTGCATGTGTGTAACCTTTTACCGGGTCTCCTGTGGGTTGTATAAGAACTATAAACAGAGGTGCAACATCCAAAAGAAGGAACAGGCAAATAGGCTCAATTTGCAGGGCAGGTAGGTGAAGAAGAGCATCAGCCTTTTTGCCTGTTCCTTCTTTTGGATGTCACCCCTCTATATAATAATACCTACTCAAATTTTAATGTTTTAATTTTCATTAGGGTTGACAAAATAAGATATGTTTTTTTTATGTTTGTCAATCCATGAAGTATTTACAAAGATCTACTTTATAGGGTTGTCAATGCATTTCATGCAAAACTATATAGAGAGGAGGAGGAAGCTGCAGGCGAATTCTTTTTAGTAAAATGCACACTTTATTCTACTGTCATTGGGGCATACAGCTAGAAACCTTATTTTATAGTTAGTATCCAATGCACAGTAATGTTACGCGCATGTGCATTGAATCATGAACGTAGTTTGCCGAATTTACTTGCTAAATACGTAAATAGTTCATGAACTCACCGTATTATATTGCAGTTTGCCGTGTTGGTTTGCAAAGTAATTGAATATTGCTCTCATTTCATCATACTGTAAAACGGTTATATTTAGCAGCTCGCAATTTTCACGATTTTGTTAAATTCATGTTGTCCAAGTATGTCAAAATACGTCTTTTATTGGTCGATGACTTCACCAAACTCGGATCCTACACACAGGTCACTGTGGTCACTGATGATTCAACAGTAATTAGTCCTGACCAGGTATACATTTGTAATATTGTCTCCAGTGATTAAGTTGGTGGCTATCGGAAGTAATAAACGGAAGTCTTATTATTCACATCTTAAATGCACGATCAAACATAGATCATGAATTTCGTGAAAAAACAGACTAGCGAATGATACCCGTTTTACAGTACAGTGTATTTGATTGCTACACTGAGTTTTCATTGGTAGGCTTACACTGACTGAAGTCATGTGACTGCTCACATTGGCAGAAGCAGTCGGCTTACATGTAATCATATTACTTTATTCTTCCTGTATAATAATTGCAAATGGGTGAAAGATTCCCGCAGCGATGTTAAACTCCATAATCACTCACTCATTGCAAAGGGTAGTCTAGTGGACAAAGCCAGCATTATATCTGATAATTTAGCTTCTAGACAGTAAAACTGTTGCCCAAGTTGATAAATTTAGGTTCTAGTGTCCCATACCATAGAACAATCGTAGCGCTATGTCTCGCTCACTATACATGACCCATAACGTTACAATCATTCTGTGAAATAGAACCATACTGTACGTAAAACATAGGGCCAATTCTACTATTGCAATAGTATTGTGATAGTTGAAAACACTATTGCGATAGTATTGCAATAGTTTGGTTTAAAAAATAAGTCTTTTGAAGATGGCTATTTGTAATATACCGTAGTGGCTAATGTACATATAACTGGTATTTAGTGAATAAAATCCAAGACAATAGTGTGTTGTTATCATTTGATTTAATCTTAAACTCAAAATCTTGTTAAATAAACATTTTTCTGAAGCCCATTTTCATTAAACTTTGTGAAATTCACGAATACCCACTCTGCTCGAGGGTTTTCAACTAATTTGGTCTTGGTGTTTAATAATAGTACACTATCGATAATTGATGGTACTATCAATGGACATAATCGATAGTTCAAATTACTATCAATATATTGCTATCGGGTCAATCAGTATCGCAATCTATCGATAGTTTGATCCATCGTTACACCCTTATTAAAACAGTTTGATCCATCGTTACACCCTTATTAAAACAGCATAACTAAAGCCCAACACGCACACACGCACGCGCACACACACAAACACAGCAAAGAAAATTGTTTAGCTAAACAAGAAATGTAAAGAGCAGGCCTGCGTTTCATGAAAGTGGTGTATATTTACACTGGACATAAGTCAGGACGTAGAGTTACATGTAGCGCTATCTCAAATGCAGGCCTGGTGACCATGCACATCCTAAACACATACTTAGCTACCTACTTAGCTCACTGCTGGATTAAGCAAGGGTACTGCTCTTTAGTTTAAGGCATCTCTGGTTGCCCCCAGCATGAGCCATAGACTACACCATTGCTAAGATTGATGTTGCAGTTGCCAGAGTTGATGTTTCATACAAGAGACCTCTGACCCAGATTCCCACAGTGACATTAGACTTGTATTCACTCGCTCACTCAGACTTGCCATATTATCTAATTCTGTCTTACAATGAAAATAGGTTTTCTAGAATATACTTGAAAAAACTTTACACTCTTTGTAATGCACCATTTTCAGGTCATATTTTAGTTATCGTACTTCCAATACATTGCATCATTACAATATTTACAGAATTTAATATAATGATTATAATTTTTATAAACCTGTGCTAAACTTTACGTCAATGGACCACGTTGATATCCAATGTAGTAATTACTTTGACACTAAGCACTTGTACATCCCAAGTGAAGACCAGAGGCCTGTTCAGGAGGGCGAGTACATGCGTGAAAACGCCTTGGAAACCTTCATCATTCATATGCGACGTTGCGAGTTTCGCGTAAACTTACCCTTCTGAACAGGCCTCGGGTATTGTGAGAGGGACAAGAACGAGACATTTTATTTGCTTTGAATATACTGTAACCATGGTTATGTGTACACTGCTTTGACAATGTTCTGTCTCAAACTTTTTGTCATGAATAAACTGGATACAATTTACAGTGAACCATTGACCCTTATGTCATCTTTCCAGCTTTTAAAGCAAATTGTTGCATCGTAAGTCTGATCAACTTCTTAACATCGGGAACAAGTCTTCGCCCAGTGCCCTATTACCGACAGTTGAATTAGTTGGGCCCCCTGGGCCTATGACCCACGATATACGGTACTAACGACATTACAAAAGATTACAAAACTTATTTGACTACAAACTCATTCTCATGAAATAGTATTCAAATGTTCATAATCTCGGGGTCTGGAGTAACTGACAATTAATAAAACAACAGTGAAACAGATGAAAAGTTAAAACAGTATTTATTGATGGTACTACACTTGGGGAGCGACATTAATATAGGATGTTACCATCCTGTTTTTCAATCCCTCTCATGATTTATGTATTGTTAAATGTTTTGTGTGTAATATCTTTCGTGAGAATAAATATTGTTTAAATCACAGGAGTATTAGCATTTAACCTTGAAGAAATTAGTAGAAAGCTGATTTTTTTCAGGATAGTTTCCTAAAGTCATATACATTACCAAAACACAAAGTTCTACAAGTTCTCCCTGGTGGCATTTTCATAATTCAAGATGGCCACTGTCAGCACTACAAATAATAATGAAAAACACTAAATTCAACATAACCTCTAAACTATAGGCATCAGAATGAATATGTTGATATGGAAATGTGTGTCTTATTCACATGTATTAAATACATGTTAAAAAAGTAGATTAGATATCAAATAAAATATTTTTAAAAAATATTTAAAACAAATATTTTAGTAAAATATACCCGATTTTTAGGGTTATGTAAAATGGAAATTAAATGTTGGATTGGAACTCGTTATATTTATTGTAATTAGTGCTAATGATTAATGGGTTATGCCCCTTTATATATTAGCCTGAGTTATGTCCCTTTACAACACTGGGATATAACAATTTAGAAGATGTTATTTCCTTTTGATAGAGGTTAGCCTCTATACTAGGAGAATTTATATGACAAGATTATGGCAGAGTTATGTATTATTCCAAATTGTGGTGAAACAATAACATCAGACCGCACTGTACTTGGTGAAAAGGGCCTAGAAGGACTAATACGGGCCAGTGCTGTGAGAGAAGATGGTTGTCAGAGCAAGAGGTCACATTTACCTCTCCCTGTTCATGGTAAATGTCTACATACGTACATGCACTATTAACTCTTGTAAACGTCAAAGGGAAGAAGACATTCCTATGTGTTGTGGTACCTCTGCTTCAAAACTGCGATCAAAAACTCCAGTTTTCAACGTTAAAGATGACTGTCTCTATTGTGGAAAGAAATTGGAGAACTATAGTGTTGTGTCCAAAAAACCTCATCATCGTAGGGTACGGTCCCATGATGCTATGACGAAGGTCTCTCTTCAAAGTATAATTGATAAGGCTAATCGCCGTGACGATGAATGGGGGAATACTGTCAAACTTTGCATAGCAAACGAATTTGATGCTATTGCTGCTGAAGTGAAGTACCATCATAACTGTGAGGTCATATTTTATGCTGGTAAACCATTTCTGAACGAAGAAAACGACAGTAAGCCTCGGGGTAGGCCTATCGATTCCTCAAGACACGAAGCATTCGAGAAGTTGTGCCTACATATACGTGATAATGATGAATGTCAGTATTCACTTCAAGAGCTTCAGTCCATGATGGATGGATACTTAGATGGAATAGAGGGGTACGAGTCAAGATGGCTTGGACAGAAATTAGAAGAATACTTCGGGAAAGATATAATACGCACTTGTGAAGTTGGAAAGCCAACCATATATACTTTCTTAGATGGCACTGGCAGCAATCGTAATCTTAGAGATAACTATGAGTCCAGTACCATGACAAAGGATGCAATCATAGACATGGCTGCAGCCATCATAAGAGACGATATACGATCAAAAGCCTATGATAAATCTGAATATCCGGTACTAACAAAATTGCAGAACAGTCATGATATGGTTCCTCAATCTCTCAATAGACTACTTGGGGGCATAATTAAATCAAACTCAGAAAGACAGGGTGTATGTGAACGCCGACGTACTGCAATTGCACACAGTATCATTACGTCATGCCGACCACGTTCGTTTGTATCGTTTGTATCATTTTCAGATGATTACACTGAGGTTCAACGTCTATATGATGCCCTACTCACAGATGAGCAAGACTTTGATATCGTAGGCGATCTTGTAAATTTTGTATTTGACAATGCTGATATTAATGTTAGAACTCTAACAGGTCATGGCACATGGCATGCTCTAGGGGGTATTGCATGTGTTGCCCCTGCAGGTGAACAAGAAGACCAGCCAGTCCTCCTTCCACGGTCAGGAAAGCATGTCTACAACAATGAAGATAGAACTGGCAAATTTGGCCAATTGCAAATCAAAGCATACAAGAAACCTACCTCACCAGGATTGAAATCCACGAAGATTGGACCTCTGGAACCACCCAACCTAAACAAACCTCTCCTGAAACTGTCTAAATGCTTGGATAGTATCTGGCTAGCCAGTTTTACACTGGGAATACATGTGCGACAATGTCCTTCATGGAGTGGCTTCATGCAGTGTGCTGTAAGAGGGAACAATCAAGTTCAAAGCAAGATCCAGGTACTACCATTTGTTAACCAGGATCCATCACAACCTGCAACCATATATACTGCATTGTGTTTTGCTCAGAAGTTGTCTGAACAGTATGGGCTTGGCATTTGCCCTGTCACATTTGATCAACCTCTGTACATCAAGGCTGTAGAAATTGTGAAATCATGCCATTCAGAACTGAAAAGCATTGTCATTAGACTTGGAGGTTTCCATCTTCTCATGTCATACATGGGATCAATTGGGTACATAATGGGTGGAAGTGGTTTGGCCGATCTGTGGGAGACTGTGTATGCGCCAAACACTGTAACTCATATGATGACAGGCCATGCATATGCTCGTGCATTACGGGCTCATCTGTTGACATCAGTTGCCATCATGTCGAAACTACTGAAGGCACCGGGATGCCTTGATCAAATAGATCTCACACGCCTCCAAGCTGTACATGAGTCTCTGTTGAATGGCCAGTATCTTACTGCCAATGTGGAACAGGAGGAGTGTATTCATCAGCTGACACAGGTTATGGATGAGCTTATGGAAGTTGCTGCTACTCAGAGAACTGGAAAACTATGGGTTGAATACCTGAAACAGGTGTCTGTCATCAGAGACTTCATACGGGCAGAGCGAACTGGAAACTGGGCTTTACATCTTTATACGGTCTCCAAAATGATCCCCCTATTTCATGCTGCTGGTCATCTTGCATATGCTAAATGTGCACGCCTCTATCTGGACCAGATGAAAGGACTTTCTGATATTATGTCTGATAAGCAGTACCACGAGAGAGAGGTTTCTTCACCATTCGCAGAACTGACAAATTCTGGAGTGGAAACTTCACTGATCAAACGATTGAACAAGATTTGATGCGATTGCTTAAGACCTCTGGTGGTATGGCACGTGGTCGAGGTATTATCGACAACATGCTCACAAAGTGGGTACATGCAATTCCACGTTGTATTCCAATCTGTGATGCCTTGGAGGCATTTGCTGGGATCCATTGCTACACCTCTGACCAGCATGTCGACCTTCGAGCTAGTATCACTGCTCAAGATGCTAAGGACTTTCAGACTTTCTTCCACTGGTTAGACATACACTCGCCATTTTCATATACTGATAAGGACAGACTGATCTGCATAGCCAGTGGTGTCGTTGCTGGAAAAAACGTAGATGCTGATCAGGCATTTGATGTCGGAACCAAGGCTGCTACAACCATAACTGGTGAAACATATGTTGACATGAAGTTGAAAAGAAAGGATCGAGTGACCAGCATCAGTGCTGACATGAACAAGACAACAGTGCGTGGTGTTGATGTGGATATCAACAGCACTCTGCTCTTCATGAGAGTCACCTGTGTGATTAATGAGAGTTCCGAGATGGAGAGATATCTACTGCATGAGTTTGCAAAACAGCCACCTTCCTTATTCGATAATGGTATCATGAGAAAGAACGCAAAGTGTGTCCTTGGAAGGGTTCTGAAATCTAAAGTGAACTGTCAAATCATCTTCCCGCAGGTGCACACATCGTCATTGATGGCGGAAACCTCCTTCAAAGCGTACCATGGCCCACTGATGCAACATATAAACAGGTGTGTGACCAATATACAAGCCACGTGGTTGAACACTATGGCCAGGAGACTACTGTTGTGTTTGATGGATACCAGAGTAACACTTCTACTAAATCTGCCGAACAGCAACGACGAGCTCAACAGAACACATCTTCCGATATTGTATTTGAGCTAGAAATGAAGACGACCACATCTAAAAAGTCATTTTTGGGCAACAGCAAAAATAAGGACAGGTTAATCCAAAAATTGACCGAAAAGTTGGAGAACGCTGGTTTGAAAGTGAAGCAGAGCACTGCAGACGCTGACTGGTTGATTGCTTCAACTGCCATGGATATTGCTCATGCAGAATGTTGCCCTGTTGTGGTAGTCGGTACTGATACTGATTTACTGGTGATGATGGTTGCACAAGCATCCCCAGACATGGATCTACACATGCAATTTGGAAGGAACCCATTGGAAGTATACTCTATCGCTGAAATCCAAGAAGCTACTCAAGGAATTCGACACCAGTTACTGTTTGTACACGCTATAACTGGTTGTGACACGGTATCTGCTATCTACAATCAAGGAAAGAAAAAGGCCATTGCACTGTTAGAAAGTGGAGTCAATTGGGACTGTTTAGATGTTTTCAAATACACAGACAGTTCTCACGATGGAATTGCCCAAGTTGGAGAGCGGTTCCTATTAAAACTGTATGGTGCTATTGGATCGAAGACGCTGGACAAGCTTCGCCATGTCATGTACTTCAGATCTATTCGTAAATCTCCAGTTTCTTCATCTGGATTCAAGCTAGAAAAACTCCCTCCAACCTCAGCAGCTGCCAAATTTCATTCCTACCGAGCTTACCATGCTGTACAACAGTGGCAGGGAAATGACCTTCCGCCAACCCAATGGGGGTGGCAGCACAGAGAAGGTCTACTTGTTCCGATTGAGACTGATAGACCTGTTGCACCAGAGAAAGTACTAAAAATGATTTCCTGTGGTTGCAAAGTTGGATGTGGGAAATCTTGTAGCTGTTGCAAAGCAGGCTTGGTGTGCACTGTCTTGTGCACTGGCTGCAGTGGACTCAACTGCAATAACTCTCCTTCCATTGACCTGGACACTGATAATGTTTAGAGACTTTCCAGACCCACAGAGGACTGCTGTCTTTTAAAGTTAGTTAATACTTACTTATATTACATAGGTTTGTTTTATACATTACATTACATTCCCATCAGAACATAGCATTAATATCCTTAAAACTTCATACTTTTGTACGTTTTTGAGCTAATAATTAATATTAAAAGCATAAATGCAGAATTATTTTATTTTATCAATATGTATTAATATATAAGAAGTACTTATACATCAATTAATTTATGTTAGTATACCATACATGACATTTAAAACGACTTAGTTGTGTTTCTATTAAAATAATTACCGAAATGGCGGCCATCTTGAATTACGAAAATGCCTCCAGGTGGAATTTGTAGAACTTTGTGCCAGAGTTATCTATATATTTTTATGAAGCTCTCCAGAAAAATTCAGCTTTCTACTAATTTCTTCAAGGTTAGGCCTATTTTGTACCTAATACTCCTGGGTCCGTATGCACAAACGTAGTTCAACCCCGGTTTAGGCTAAACTAGGTTTATGCGACGAGTTATACCACTGTCGGTATGATCCTTAAACTACGGTTTAACTAAACTATGTCTGTGCATACGGACCTTGCACTATAATTTGTACAAAAAGAAACTGGTGAAAGTCAGTGTTCTACCTACTGAATAATCAACATTCCATTCCAAACCCGCTCCATGTTTTCAGTTGGAGTTCTCAACTTTTCAAACTATTCATTAGAAAACCCTGTGGGGATGTCAGTGGCCAGATTGTCAATAAATAAAAATGCAACAGATAAAGTGTCTTAAAGAAATTCAACTCAAATACGATGGTGCTAAACGGACATCATACAGTTACAACAGAATTATTGGGGGGGAAAAGGGAGACAAATGCATCTCGGAATATATAATTACAATAGGACAATTTCATGGAAACTTCAACATTCATATGCTGTGAACATCCTATAAGTAGGCAACTTTTCTCATCTGAACTTTCTTTCATTGTAATTGGGTCGACACAAAACTAGAAATTTGTAAATGTTTTCACAGCTAATGGTAATGCGGTCAATAAGGTAATCTCGCTTGTAACAGGACTATGGTGAAAAACCATGGTAACTTTATAACTTCAAACTGCGACGGGAAATGTAGAATACTTGTAATCATGGAAATATATTCACGTGTCTATGTAATGGACATTCGTGAAATTGATGTCACCAATGGGGACTGGAGCCGAGTCTTGGAAAATGTTCGTTCTGCCGAGATATTTAAATAGATTAGATGTCGAGATAGACATTATATATCAATATATAATATATACTTATGATGGAAATAGCAGGAACAATCATACCTATGTAAAATTGTTGCCGAGATGGACACAAGAATGACTACACTCGCTACATGTACCACAGTATTTGCAGATGATATGCTCATACTGTTGATAGTGTTGCCATTACCTATAGAAAATATCCTCGGAGTATACTGGTACAGTCCAATAAATTATTACTATGCTATGAACTTTTCTGTATACTTTTCTGTATACACCCAAAAAACTGTCCACTGGAGAATATAACATATTATTTTTCAAATAGCGCTCTGAATTTTTGGCATTTGGAAATTTTCAATTCAATTTAAACAAATAAAGTCTTATTGTATCAATTCCAGAAACGAGGAAATCTTTGATCGAGACGTCAAGTGATAATGACGTCAAAGGTTTGTGACATGGACAATCATACTTCACTTCTCTTCACACCACTCATTCTCTTTGCGGACCTGAAATTGAAAAGGGAAAAAAAAATCATCAAAATGTTAACTGTCGTGATCGTTTTTTACAAATACTGTAAATCATGAAATTAATGCAAGCAGAATATTAATGCGAAAAATGTGACTGCCGTATTGTCGCATTTAATTGCTGCGCATTAAAGGTAAGACTGATGAACAAACAGGAATGGAGACATGGCCGTTCGCATTTTATTGGTGTCACATTTATGTCTAAAATCTAGGTCGCATTAAATTAGTGACGCATTAATTTTGTGATTTACAGTAAATAATAAGAATCTTGATAAAATGTTTAAAATATTCTTTATCATTACACTGACCTGTTCTTCCTCTGCAGGGGTAAAGTCATTCTTAATATTAAATGTTTTCCTGATTTCCTCTGGGGATTTGCCTTTGATCATGTTAGCTACGGTCTTGCATGTGACATCTAACAATCCCTTAATGTCTAAATAGTTGGCAGCCTGAAACAGAAATATTATCAAATATATTTGCGATAGTCGGCATTAGTAATAGTTTTGTTGTGTGCATGATATATCTGCATAATGGTAAATTAACACCCATTTCCCATAGCATCCTGTGGCTATGCTAATGCTATGCTAATGGTGGGAGGAGAACCAACAATAACCATGTACAGTCATAAGTTTCGTAATGTCGTGTCTATGTCTAATTTGAGAAATCATGTGCCTCACAAGCAGATCTTACCAGAATGAGTTCAAACAAAGTGCCCTGGTCTACTTTGAGGAACTCTGCATCCCATGAGCAGATGTCGTCCGTCCTCTTCTCCTTGTTCTCATCATCTTCAGGTGGTGGTGGGTCGTCCTTGTGGTATGTGCACCACTGCACCACCTTCTTCAAGATGGCTGCGTTTACGTTGGGCAGAGGCACGGGCTCCTCCTCATCCTCATCCATACCCAGGTCTATAAACAGAACATCAGTGTCGCTATAAAGCATGTTAACATTGTTGGCTTTTAAATTAATGCATGCTGCCATCTTGCCAACATTTGCATACAATTCTAAAAATAGCCAGATGGCGTCAGCTGCTGAACTTGGATCGCCGACGAATTTAATAAAATACTATGTGAAAACATTTGTTTTTCCTTCCAAAATAAGCATGGAGACATTATAAGTTGTCAACTCGTCATGAGGGGTATATGGAATGATGTACTCTGTGGGAGAGCCCTGTGTATTTATGCACCACGTAGTGAGTAATCCAGTGCATTGGGATCTGCCGCATACTTTTGTTATGGCTTATTACTGCCTTCCTCTGTAGCTAAAGGGTGCACATAATAGATAGCAAAATAGTAAATGGGGCTACAGTTCTAGCTACAGAACAGCAGCTGAGTAAGACTAGAACTACTTCATGAAGTCACGTGTATTGGTCATCCTTGAAAGGACAGGCCATTATGACTACACTAACCTCTGTCAAATACCCTGGGATCACTGTCTATATAGAACTCTGTGTATCACTACAAGAGCTCACGTAAGCCTCACGCACCAGTCACATGTCTAGTCTCTGATTGGTTGCTTATATAA
>JAUTBV010050994.1:0-20346 GCA_032361325.1 Lepetodrilus fucensis
CAGTGCAATACCCAAAATATAATCCATAATAGCTGAGCCATATAAGGCAACCGGTAACATAAAGCCACCTAAGCCGATGCTCTGTAACAATTGATAGCTGTCTGCTTGCGGATAAAAGAAGAGTGAAACTAGCGCCGTCCAGATCCATAAAAAAGCAAGTCCAAGTCGTAACAAAGGCCGCATAAAATAGAGTCGCGCATACCATTTATCAGCTGCTGATGCGGGTTGTTTTGTTAAAACATCATCCATTTTCTGTGGTGTTTTATTAAGCGCTTTGGTCATCAGAGTGGCATCAGCCGTATTGCCACGTTGTAACATTTTTAAACTTTCAGCGCTTAATGCAGGTTCATCTAGCCAGAATGTAAATGGCATTAGTTTTAGCAGCCACTTCAATGCAATAGAAAAGCTTCTGGTCATGGGAAGCCCTAGCCAAGAACGCTGTTTTTGTAATAGTTTTTTCATACTGATTTCATCGGGGCCAACCACGTCAATAATGGTTTGAGCAGGCATGTGTTCATCCATACAATTCACTACCACCTCAACTAAATCATCAACTACCACTGGTTGCATCTGTTGAGTCCCACCATCAATAAGAGGTATTACCGGTAATATCGCCATAGCGCGAAACAGCCCCATGCTTTTTGCACCACTGCCATAAACCAGCGATGGCCGCAGAATAAACCAGTCCACAGAGAGGCTTGCTAACACATCATCAGCAGCCAGCTTACTTAGGTGATAATCGCTTGTTGCCTGCTCGTCTGCTCCGAGTGCTGAAATTTGTATAACCTGTTTAATAGCTGCTTTTTCACAAGCGCTAAACAAGGCAGAAGGGGAGTCTGTGTGTAATCTGGAAAAACGTTGATACTTGTTCTCAGCAATAATCCCGACTGCATTAATCACCACATCTATATCTTTTAGCAGCGGTAACCAATCTTCTTGTTGGGTAGCCTGATTAAAGTCCACTGCTACAAACTTGAGAGTTGATTCAGGGTAGCGATGTTTTTGCTGCTGTGGGTTACGTGCACAAGCGGTAATGGTATGGCCTAACTCTTGTAATCGAATCAGAATATGCTGACCAATAAAGCCTGTTGAACCCGTAAGTAAAATATTCATTTGTATTTCTCCAGTTGTTCTGTGTATTTCTGATATGGCCTTAGTATGGGTGTGTTTATGGCTCCTCATTTTTCTTTTGTCCCAGAATACTTGCACAGTCTCTAGAGGTAGGCTTCTAGTCGGATAGTCAAGGAATAAGTATAAGTATTATTTGATGATAATCAGTTGCTTATGGGGTTGCAGAATGATAATAGTGTAAGCTGCAATGAACCCGAAGGGAGCAACCCAAAGCATCCAATACTGCGTTATGGGTCTTGACAAGGGAGTAACCATTGCCTGCGACCCAAGCCTTGTCTTGAATGCTTTGGGCTACTCTGTACTCATCAAACCTATGTTGCTGGAGTACTAGCTTGGGCAATCCTTGTGATTGCCCTTACTTGTGTTTGTAATAAGTATAAATCGTTCCAAAAGTTTTTGTCAGTAAGAACGTGCCCTTCGACCATCGACCCTTCGACAAAGCTCAGTAGCCTGAGCTTGTCCGATCTGTGACCTGTCGACTTGTGTTCAGACTTTCCATATATATTCAATGATAATCAACTGAATCTGATTATTAATGACCGATGCTACAGAGAGGCAATCTCTTGTGGTCTCCTTCAAAAATAGCATTAGCTTCCTTAATCGCTGTTTCTATATCATCTGATAGGGTGCAAAAATGCCCCATTTTGCGTCCCGGTCGGGCTTCTTTTTTCCCGTATAAATGTAGTTTGCTGGATGGGCTGGCTAGTAGCGACTCCCAATGTGGTTGATTATTTCCCCAAAGATCGCCCAATAAATTAATCATAACTACTGGGGTTAATAACTCGGTACTACCAAAGGGTAGGTCACAAATCATTCGGACTTGTTGTTCAAATTGTGATGTTATACAAGCGTCTAGAGAATAGTGTCCGCTGTTATGAGTGCGAGGCGCGATTTCGTTTATCAGTAATTCACCTTGTTTACTAACAAAAAATTCAACGGCTAGTACACCAATATAATCCAGTTTATCGGCAATACGAATAGCCGCAGCTTTGGCAGCTTTTTCAATAGATGTGTCAATATGAGCGGGTACAATGCTTTTATGTAAGATGCCATCTACATGGATATTTTCAGCGATAGGGAAGCATTCGGATTTACCTTTGCTGTTACGACCTAGGACTACTGATATTTCTATTTCAAGGTCAATTCTTTGTTCTAATACACAGGCGGCGCTATTGAAATTACTGAAAGCTGTTCTTACTTCTTCGATATTGCAGACGGTTACTTGTCCTTTGCCGTCATAGCCAAAGCGAGCTGTTTTTAGCAGGCAGGGAAATTTAATTTCCTCTACAGCAGTAGCGATTTCAGAGCTGGTGGTAATCACGCCATAAGGCACGGGTAATAAGCCACATTGACGAATAAAATCTTTCTCTACAATGCGATCCTGAGCCTTTTCTACTGCCTCAGCTCGAGGTCGAACCAGTGTCTGTTCTGCCAGTGTGTTTAGCGCGGGTGCAGAGATATTTTCAAATTCGGTGGTGATTACATCACAGCTTTTCGCTAGTTGCTTTAAGGCGGCGTTATCATCGTAAGCCGCGATGATATGTTGATCAGCTATTTGTCCAGCAGGGCTATGTTCATCAGGCTCTAATACGATTACCTGATAACCAAGATTTTTTGCGGCGATGGTAAACATTCTGCCAAGCTGTCCACCGCCTAACATGCCGATAGTTGAACCAGGAAGTATCATTACTTAGCCTTGAGTTGTTTTTGATGGTGTTTCTACTGCTTCTGTGGGAGCAGGAGGCAGAGACATATTTAATGCTACTTGTCTTTGTTTTTCACGAAATTCCGTCAATTGTGTAGCTATTTTTTTATCATTGTTAGCTAGTAGTGAAATAGCAAATAGAGCAGCATTGGCAGCACCAGCCTCACCGATTGCAAAGGTTGCTACGGGTACACCTTTAGGCATTTGCACGATTGAAAGTAGTGAATCCTGACCTTTTAGATAACGTGATGGTACGGGTACGCCTAAAATGGGTAGGGTTGTTTTGGCAGCTAACATACCGGGCAAATGGGCTGCTCCACCAGCGCCAGCGATAATGCATTGGATTCCCCTTTGTTTGGCACTACTAGCATATTCAAAAAGTAGGTCAGGTGTTCGATGAGCTGAGACTACTTTATACTCATGAGGAATATTAAATTCTTCGAGGAATTCAATAGCGTTGGACATAACAGCCCAGTCGCTATTGCTTCCCATTACCACGCCAACAAGAGGAACGAGTGGTGAAACTGGTTTAGACATAACAGGTTCTATCTTTCAAAAAAGGTGATATTATACGCGATACTTTGGGGTATCTCTAATGGACACTTCTTTTAATTGACCTTTCGTCTGATTTCTATGCTTAATTTGAATGATACAACTGGTTAGTACGGTGTCTAATACCTGAATCCGTGACTTCAATGCGGATAGCAGGGGATAAGAAATTGGTCTAGCACGGATTTTAAAAATCTTAGCTTCACTCCTTAGGTTGAGCTGGTATTTTTTTAAACCCATGATGAATCAATAAGTTATCCACTGTTCCGCAATGAAGTCACGGGTTCAGGTAATAGTAACAATTGCTGGATTATGCTTGTTGGCGAATATTGGATATTGTTCTTTTCAATGGGTGTTTGTTTTACGGACTGATTTCCCTCTTTTATTACATTTGATTTAAGTTACATCATAGGAATTCACTTGAACACAACGGCTGTATTTGAAACTAATCTTAATAATCTGTCTCTGATTCATCGCGGAAAAGTCCGTGATATTTATGATATTGATGAGCAGCATATGCTAATTGTCACCACAGACCGGTTATCTGCTTTTGATGTTGTGCTACCTGATCCAATCCCTAATAAAGGAATAATCCTTACTCAAGTGTCTGATTTCTGGTTTAATAAGTTGGATAATATTATACCCAATCAACTCAGTTCGATGACATTAGATGAGTTAAATGTCAATGGTCAGGAAAAAGAGACTCTTGTGGATAGAAGTATTATTGTTAAGAAATTAAAGGCCTTGCCGATTGAAGCGATTGTTCGTGGTTATTTGATCGGCTCAGGTTGGAAAGATTATCAACAGACAGGCGCGGTTTGCGGTATCGAATTGCCTGAAAATTTATTATTAGCTAGTCAGCTACCAGAGGCTATTTTTACACCTTCTACCAAAGCTGACGTAGGTGGTCATGATGAAAATATTGCTTTTGAACAGATGGAAGAACTCATTGGTAGTGATCTGGCAAATCAAGTTAAACAGGTGAGCTTGCAGCTTTATACAACAGCGGCTAAATATGCTTTAACCAAAGGGATTATTATTGCCGATACAAAGTTTGAATTTGGGCTTGATGAGGCGGGCAATTTGATTTTAATTGATGAAGCTCTAACGCCAGATTCTTCTCGTTTTTGGCCTGTGGCATCTTATCAGGAGGGTATTAGCCCACCTTCATATGATAAGCAATTTATAAGAGATTATCTGGAAACGCTGGATTGGGATAAAACATCACCTGGTCCTGAGTTACCAAAAGACATTATCAATAAAAGTGCAGCTAAGTATGAAGAAATAGCTGACTTATTAATTAACTAATTTATAAAAATTAACTAAAATAGGGGTATTCAATGAAAGTTTTAATTACTGGTGTGGCTGGTTTTATAGGCATGCATGCAGCTATCGTTCTTCTTCAGCGTGGTGATGATGTTATTGGCATTGACGTGATGAATGATTATTATGATGTTTCTTTAAAAGAAGATCGTCTTAAGCATATTGAAGAAACTGAAAAAACAGGTCACTTTGAATTTAAAAAAATTGATATGGCTGACCGTGCGGCAATGGAGCAATTGTTCTCAGAAGAAAAGCCAGATACGGTGATTAACCTGGCTGCTCAGGCAGGTGTTCGGTATTCGATTGATAACCCTCTGGCTTATGTGGATAGTAATCTGGTTGGTTTTGCTCATATTCTTGAAGGCTGTCGTCATAATGATGTTAAGCATTTGGTTTATGCATCTTCTAGCTCGGTTTATGGTGCGAATGAGTCGGTTCCGTTTTCTGTACATGATAATGTTAACCATCCCGTTTCATTGTATGCAGCTTCTAAGAAAGCCAATGAATTGATGGCGCATACTTATTCACATTTATACGATATTCCTACCACTGGCTTGCGTTTCTTTACGGTTTATGGACCATGGGGAAGACCTGATATGTCGCCTATCAAGTTTGCTAAAGCGATCACTGAAGGCAATCCTATTGATGTTTATAACTATGGTAAACATCAACGTGATTTTACTTATATTGATGATATTGTTGAAGGTCTGATTGCTGTTTTAGATAAGCCAGCACAGTCTGACCCTGATTGGAGTGGTAAAGAGCCTAGTTCTGCTAGTAGTAAAGCACCATGGAAAGTTTATAATATTGGAAATAATGATACGGTTGAGTTGTTAGACTATATTACTTGTATTGAAAAACATCTGGATATGAAGGCTGAAATGAATATGTTACCGTTGCAACCGGGTGATGTTGTTGCTACTTATGCAGATGTTGATGCCTTGATTGCCGATGTGGGTTACAAGCCTGGCACTGTGTTAGATGATGGCATTAAGAAGTTTATTGATTGGTATAAAGATTATTATTTATCATGAGTACACTGTTACATGATGACAATTCTAGTAAGTTTATGAGGTTGTTAGCCAATTGGATTACATGGGTGCTGGTGGCTGTTATAGCCGTAATGCTAGCCTCATTGTTCTGGTTGGTGCTAACGCCTCAAGCACCTTTGCCTGTGGCATCTGTTTCGACAGGTGCTCAGGTAAAGGTACCTACTGCTATTGTAAATTATGGCCCGATTGTGGCTAAGCAGCATGTATTTGGCTGGATTCCACCTAAGCCTAAAGTAGCTCCTCCACCGAAGCCAAAATCAGTACCTAAGCCAAAACCAAAGCCTGTAATAACTAAGCTTAGTTTAAAACTCTACGGCATAGTTGCTAGGACTGGAAAGCCCAGTTACGCAATTATTAGCTCTAAAAAAGATACTAAGCAGAAAATATATGGGATTGGCGAGGAGCCGCAAAAGGGTATCTTCATTGAGCGTATTTTACCCAAAAAAGTAGTGCTCAAAAATGGTGAAAAATTAGAAGAGCTGCTATTACCAGAGAAAAAGATCAAAGGAGTGAAAACAGGGAGAAAAGCACCACCACAAAAAATTGATCCACGGTGGAATTTCAAGCCAGTCCCTGTAAAGAAGCCAGCCCCCGTAGCAGAAGATAACTTACCGAGTAATGATATGGGTGCTTTACGTGATGCTTTGACAGTCAACCCTGATAAATTATTGGAAATAGCTAGTATTACGGAAGTCAAAGATAAGGATGGAAATCTAACGGGTTTTCGTCTGTCTCCAGGAAAGAATCGTAAGCTTTTTCGCAGTCTTGGCTTAAGGCCGGGTGATATTGTTATTCAGGTAAATGGTATTGCTTTAACTGACCCAGCGAAAGGGTTAATGGTGATGAATGAATTGCAATCAGCCACTTCTATTTCATTGACTATAAAACGTGGGGATCAAGAAGTCACTATCGAAAAACAGTTCTAACAGAATCCCTTGCTTTAACTCATTAATAACTACAACAGAAAAATTCCCACCTAACGTCTATACTTGTCTCTATATTTATTTATTCCCTATTATTTGGGGTATTGGGGAGATTGTGTATGCCCGTAAGTTTTTACCTGAATTTGAACCTCAACCCATGAGTGATGTTGAACATGCTTTACTGAAGTACCCTGTTTCATTGCCAGGTTGGACTGTGACTGAGCTCATTCATATGAATGATCATGCGGTTGTTTATCTGGTTAAAAATAAAAAAGAAAAACAGGCGGTCATCAAGCGATTTAACTATCCTATAGCCCATCTACAAGATCATTATATCCATGATTTTATAGAGTCAGTGGATACAATTAGAGCAATTGGCTTTGGAGGTTTAGTTGATATCTACCATGCTGGATTATCAGGTGACTCATTCTATTTGTTAATGGAATACTTAAGTGATGGCAATTTGGCTGAAGTTCTTGCGATTGCGCCAGAAGCTGTTTCTTTACAACAAAAACTAGATTGGTTTGAAGATATTGTGATTTCAGTAGGGACCTTACACAATGCAGGATTATTTCATCGTGACTTAAAACCCTCTAATATTATGTTTCGAGATAATAATGAACTAATTCTAGTGGATTGTGGTATTGAGTCTGAATGGCTTATAAAAACGGGGCACTTAAGCGAAGGTGAGGTTTATTGCACTCCCAACTATGTTAGTCCAGAACGTGCTGCAGGTGAGCCTTGTGATGTACGAACAGAGATTTATAGCTTGGGTGTTATTTTTTATGAGCTAATTACTGGCGTGAAACCTTATCTTTCCGGGGACATACTGGGCTTGATGAAAATGCATGCTTTAGCTCCTATTCCAAAGCTTCCCAGTGAGGCTTCTCAATATCAAAATACATTAGATAGAATGCTTGCTAAACATCCAGATGGTCGTTACGAATCTGTAGATGATTTACTCGACAGTTTATATTTTGCATAATTATTTAGTTAAATTTTATTGAACAGTTGCTAATTTTATAAACTATCCTTCTTATAACTAAATGAAACTATAGATAAAAACATTTTTTTGTCAGGAGGTGTGTTTTTTTATATATGCCCTAGTCAGAGGCGCTGTTAATCGCTATACTTATAGCAGTATACTAACAATCAGGTGTAACCCTATGGATATAAAAGTAAAAACCCTATTAACTATTTCTTTCGCCACATTATTTTTGGCTGGATGTTCTAACACGGATGGACGATATGCACTTGGTCAACAAGTAGACCCTAATGCAAACGGTAAAGCAGGTGTTAAGCATACACATAATGGTGTTGCTCATACTCATCCTCTACCAGAAGGCGGGTTGAGTCATTCGCATAATTATAATTCAAGTACTGCGACTAGTACTAATACTTGTGCTCCTTGTAATGCTGGTTCAACGCCTGTTGTTAATATTCCAGTTAACACAAGTAATGCAAAATCAGGTAACAGCCATGTACACAATGGTCGTCGCCATAGTCATCCTCTACCCGCATCGGGCACAAACCATGTGCATCATCAAGGACAGGCAGCTCCTGTAGCTACTCAGCCACGTCCTGCTCAACCTGCCGTTGTGAAACCACAGCAGCCAGCGAGCACAACTTATTATGATTACAGCGGTGGTTCTGCTTCAACAGGTAGTAATACAACTAGTTACTATAATTATGGTGGTGCTAAAGGAAATGCGGCTAAGAGCCAAGTAACACATTCGCATAATGGCGTATCACATGCTCATGCACTTCCTGCAGCGGGTCTAAATCATCAACATACCCAAGGTTCAACAAGTATTGGCGGAACTTATGGTTCAAAAAATACTGGTGGATCAGCAAATGGTAACTATTACATCGTAAAACCTAAAGACACAGTTTTTCAGGTCATGCGTAATACCGGTACCTACTGGAAAACTATTATTAAATTGAATAATCTTCAAGCTCCTGACTATACAATTGTTCCAGGTCAGAAATTGAGAATTAAGTAAAACTTATATAATCTGATTTAAATACAGGTATGTAGAAATACGAGCCTGTATTCTTTCTTAAAATGGACTGCAATGCAGTCCATTTTTTTTGCCCGTATGGAAAACTAAGAAGAGTGTTGTAAAGTTAAACCTAGAATCCTCAGTTGACCGCTTCCAGTCATGATTAAGCAACTGATATGCTTGAAATACATGGAAATATTCATCTTCACTTATAGAGTGAAGGTGCTACAGCCTATAGAGCAATCCTCTAAGACTGATTAGCTATGTAAAAAAACTCATTAAGGATTAACCATTAATTCCTTTTTCTACTACGCCACTCAATCTTAGAAAATCACTCTATAAGCTGTTCAACTGAGGATTCTAGGATGAACAGTCTCTTTTTACGTATTTACCTAAGCTCACTTGCCTTTTTAGCTATCGCTTTTTTTATTACTTTGTATCTGGCAAATATCTTTATTTACAGTGCCTTATTAATCAATACTTCCGAACGAGTCTATCAAATAATCGCACATTCACTTTCATCAAAAGATGAAAAAAATTGGCAAGCTGAAATCAAAACCTATAACGCTTTGGCAGAAAACTATACACTTTCACTAATCACCCCCCATGATCTAAATAAAAAAGAAAAACAGCTGCTATTACAGGCTAAAAAAAATAGCCTTATCTCAGATAGTATTCTTGGACATGCTGACTTATATGCTCTCTACACCTTGCCTAATTCAAACTGGATTTTAAAAATTGATGAGAATAATGATAGTGGTGATGATCTTACCAATACGGCTGATGCTGTTATTTCTACGATCATCATGATATTGCCACTGGCCTTTGCATTATTTCTGCTAGTTAGAAAACTTACTAAGCCCATTCAACATCTGTCAACCATTGCTAAAAAACTGGGACAAGGTGACTTAAGTGCCAGAGCTGATAACAATTTACTACCACCGATGAATACACTAGCAAGTGGTTTTAACAACATGGCTGAGCAGCTTGATGAAACCCAAAAAGAACAACAACTTCTCATTGGAGCCATTCCCCATGAATTGCGCACTCCCTTAGGAAGGATTCGTTTTGCGCTAGATTTAACTCGAAATGACACAACAATTAATGAACTGCGTAAGAATATTGAAAGTATTGATGGATATGTAGATGAAATGCAATCAACGGTAGATGAGATCCTTGAACTCAATCGTCTCCAAAATCAGTCAGCATTCTCTTTTGACTCATTTGAACTATGTCAGTTAATAGACCCACTGCTAGCGCAATTAAAAAAAGAAAAACCACGGCTAAAACTTGAGATAGATTGTCAAATAAAACACCCTATTTCTGGCAATGCTTCATTATTAAAACGAGCTATTAGCAACATTTTAAATAATGCACAGCGTCATGCTAAAACTATTATCAAAGTGAGCGCTCATCAGCAGAACAACAGAACGTTCATCCGTATTGAAGAAGATGGCATTGGGATTCATGAAGATCGTCAGACTGAAGTTTTTATACCTTTTTCAACACTTGATAGCAGCCGAAATAGAAATAAAAGTGGTATTGGTTTAGGGCTGGCGATTGTAAAGCTAATCATGAAAAAACATCATGGTGAAGTCATTGCAAGCCGGAGTGACTTAGGTGGAGCATGTTTTGAATTATATTGGTAGTTTTATTAAGGCTGTTTCTTTTACCTGAATCCGTGACTTCAATGCGGATAATAGGACATAAGATATTGGTTTAGCATGGGATTTAGAAAATCTTAGCTTCACCTTCGTTAAGCGGGCATTTTTAAACCCGTGATGAATCAATAGCTTGCATCCTATGTCGTAGTGAAGTCACGGATTCAGGTTTTACACTTTTTATCCACAAGATTATATAAATGCACAAAATATCCATATATAAAACATAATACTTACACAATATATTTATATCCTTAATCCGTGACTTTAATGCAGATAATAGGGCGCAAGATATTGGTTTAGGACGGAATTTAAAAAAATCTTAGCTTCACCCTTCGTTAAGCGGGAATTTTTAAAACCCATGAATCAATAGCTTGTGTCCTATGCCTTAGTGTGTCACGGATTCAGGTCTATATTAGTAATAACGGAATATAAGCAATGAAAAATACATTATTAAAAGTGATTATAGCAATTGCATCACTTGCCTTCTTAATCATCCTGGCTGGCATTATTAAATTTAACTTTCTAGATATACCCTACTTGGGAGATCCGATCACCTATCAAACAGACAGTGGCAAAACTATTGTAGTCAGTAAACGGGTTGACGAATCAATTATTCTTGATATGCCAAATGATCACCGAACTATTTTAGAATATGTAAAAAGTGGATCTGGGGAAAAGTACCTTAATACTAACAAGTCTTTAATTTTCTGGAGAAAAGGCAAGGAGTTCTTTATAAAAAAATCAGGGGAAATTATCTTTCGAGGTCAACAACTAGAACTTCAACAGTAATCTTTTTTGGTTCATCCGTTAAGTGCGTACTTTTCCCTGATGCGTGACCTTAACAAAAAAGTGTGAACATGCCTAAATATGATCTTTGCTACCAAACAGAGGTCATGGCATGTCCACCACACTACTTTATCACGGCTGGGGAATTCATCATTGTGATTATTACAGTACAAGCTATCAACAAGGAACTGTTCGATTCAAAGTAAACGTACGAGACAAGCTCATCTGTTGCAGCCTATGTCACTCACGAGATGTCCTTCATAAGGGCAAGATCAACCGAGTCCTCAAAACATTGCCGATCGGTAGTCGACCCGTTTACATAGAGCTTGATGTGCCTCGAATCTACTGTCTACACTGTAAAGTGACTCGACAAATCAAGTTGCCCTTTGCCAAAGCTCACCGAAGGACGACTAAAGCCTTTGAGCGTTATGTCATTGAGCTATCGGGGATGATGACAATTAAAGATATCGCTCGCTTACTTCAAACAAGCTGGGACTTTATCAAGAATATCATTAAGCGACGTTTGAAGAGGCGGTATAACAAACCTAAGCTCAGTAAACTTAAGTATATTGCTATTGATGAGATCTATCTGGGTAAGAAACAAGGTTACATGACGCTGGTGTTAGATCTGAAATCTGGAGCAGTTGTTTTCACTGCTCTTGGGAAAAAAGGAGCTGTCCTTGATCCCTTCTGGAAACGTCTAAAACGATTTAAAACAAGTATTAAGGCAGTAGCAACGGATATGGGGCCTGCCTATATCAAAGCGGTTCAGGAT
This sequence comes from Lepetodrilus fucensis, assembly GCA_032361325.1. Taxonomy (NCBI): domain Eukaryota; kingdom Metazoa; phylum Mollusca; class Gastropoda; order Lepetellida; family Lepetodrilidae; genus Lepetodrilus; species Lepetodrilus fucensis. The sequence goes on from JAUTBV010050994.1 coordinate 11,912, forward strand.
AACCTGCCTGATGCCACACTGGTCTTTGATCACTTTCATATTATCAAGCTATTCAATGAAAAGCTGACGAAGTTACGCAGAGACTTACACACACAAGTAGAGAGTGTTGAGCAGAAAAAAGTCCTCAAAGGGACACGCTGGCTATTACTAAAACGGGCAGACAACCTGAATGTAGAAACAGATGAGAAGCAACGACTGGAAGAAGCTCTCAAGCTTAATGCGCCCCTGGCGACTGCCTATTACTTAAAAGAAGACCTTGCGTTGCTTTGGAAGCAAGAAAACAAAGAAGCGGCTTCCATTTATCTAAAAGGCTGGATCAAAAGAGCAGAAGCATCTGGGGTCAATATGTTGAAGAGGTTTGCTAAGAAGCTAGCAACATGGCGTAGCTGTGTGCTGGCGTATTACGATACGGGTGGCTTATCAACGGGTCCTTTGGAAGGTGTGAATAATAAAGTGAAAACCATGAAAAGAATGGCTTACGGGTATCGAGATATGGAATTCTTTCAACTTAAAATTAAGGCATTGCATGAATCTAGGTACGCACTTAACGGATGAACCACTTAGGTACTTATGACAGCGTTGAAAAATTCACCCTTAAAGATTGGGGCAATACGCATGAATTTGCCCGCTTGCTCATCGCCTTTTCAACAGCACTGGATGATATTACTCGAAAAGGAATCAGCAAAATTACCACTGGAAGTTTTAATATGGAAGCACCTGTCATACGCTACCAAGCTGATAGCCAACTGTCAGGAACTCCTTTATCCAATATAATAGATAAAACAGAAGATTTGGACAGTATTGATGATTTGTTTGACGGCGGTTTAGTAAACCTTGTTAATCTCGCTGATAAAGACTATCTAAAACAAACTATTACAAAAAATGAAAACGATGTAACGATTGCCTTAGGAACCCTATTACCCCTTTCCAAAGAATGGTCTGAATTAGAAACATCTATTCAAAAATATCAAAAAAGTGGGGGGGTGTACCTAATTACTGAAAGTAATTATCAATTTGGTCGCACATCAGTAGCAAATGCAATGCCATCCTTAAGTCATAAAGTCGACAAAGATTTATGGTTATCTATTGTCATGGTACAACCAGAAAAACTAGATGCAGTGACATCAGAGGCTGAAATGAATCAGGCCATGAAAGGTGCTTACATCACACCTATTAATATCTGTGGGGCAACTGCTAAAGACTATTGCTTAGTCACCCCGTCTTATGATGTCTTCTCAACAATGACTGAAAAAGTAAGAGAATCTAATGCGCCTTTATTTAAACTGGAAGGACGTTTTCATCAGTCTTTTGGTGGACACTCTATGGGTGCGCCAATGGTTGCTGCTACGTTGGCATTAATGCAGGAATACAATAGCAAAAACAATTTCGGTTATAACATGAAGGATTTGGTAAAAATATTAAAAGACAGTGCTAATCGAAAGTTTCCAAACTATGACCCAATCAAACATGGTCGCGGAATGCTGGATATTGCAGCTGCTTTAAAAATGATGAAAAAGGGAAAATAATGAAAAAGTTTGTGATAGTTATTTCTGCACTTTTCCTGCTGGTTTTATTGGCAGGTGTTTACAAGTTCAATTTCACTGACAGTGATATTTTTGTAAAAAATGCTAAAGGTGAGTGGGTTAATTGGGAAAAAACTGATGACTGGAATTCAGAAGATGAAAAACACCTGAATCCGTGACTTCAATACGGATAATAGGGCGCAAGATATTGGTTTAGCACAGGATTTTAAAAAATCTTAGCTTCACCCTTAGGTTAAGCGGGTATTTTTTAAACCTGTGATGAATCAATAGCTTGTGTGTCCTATGCCGTAGTGAAGTCACGGATTCAGGAAACAATTAAACACCCTTAATAAAAAAGACAAAAAAAGCCTTAGGAACAGTAACGAATGGGCTAAATGAAAAAGAAATGGCAAAAGCATTAAATGCTAGCGTGACTATTCCACAAGGGTGGAAATCAAATTTTACAATTGGAGGAGCTTTATATCTTACTCCACGCTCAGAAATTCGATTTCCAGCGCAAAGAGCCAATAGATTAACATCTTGATATTATATACAATATCACTAATGAATATTGTGATTGATACTAATGTCGTCTTATCCGCTCTTTTCTCAAATAAAAGTGCTTCTCATTTATTACTCAAATGGCTGTTTCTATTTGATAAACAGGTAAACATAGTTTCTATTCCTTTGGTGACTGAGTTCGAAGATGTTTTAACCAGACCTGAACATTTAGCAAGGTATCGTCATTTGACTCGACAAGATGTTGAATCATTTATAGACGATATGTGTGCCGTATCTCAGTATCAAAATATTTACTTTTTGTGGCGACCTTTTTTATCTGATGTTAAGGATGATATGGTGTTAGAAACTGCTTTTAACGGTAATGCAGATTATATTGTCACACACAATATCAAGGATTTTAAAGGTGTATATAAGTCCTTTTCTATTCAACCTGTTACACCTAAACAGTTTCTTGAGATTATAGGAGAATTAAAATGAATTTTGCATTAAGACTTCCTGACTACTATAAAAAAGACATTATGGATTTAAAGGGCGATACTTCTATCAATCAGTTTATTGTCAATGCTGTTGCTGAGAAGTTATCAGCTTTAAAAACACTTGAGTATTTGGAAGACAAAGCCAGCAGAGGTTCAAAAGAACATGCCTTGAAAGTTTTAGATAAAGTGGCGGATGTTGAACCAGCGGAATATGACCGTATTGATTAAGATCCTTGTTCTTTTTTACTTCATTCCATAATGCTTCTTTCATTCTTTTCTCTGGCGATCCAAGCCTTGTCTTGAATGCTTTGGGTTGCTCTGTACTCATCAAACCTAATCTATTAGTAGTCGACTTATAGCTCACATGTTGCTTACACGATACTCCAATCTAATTGCAGACTTCTTTACTACCATATCTGGAACAAAATTAGCCTACAAATAGTACTCTTTTCACTCTTCATTGAGATGAGTGATTTGCGAATGTTGATATTGTAGTGATCGCTTAAAAAAGATTTATGTAATGTCTTTCTATAGACATTGGTATCAATATCATCAAAGAAGCTGTAATTCTTGCATAACGTTTTGATCTTAACCTGAATCCGTGACTTCAATGCGGATAATAGGGCGCAAGATATTGGTTTAGCACAGGATTTTAAAAAATATTAGCTTCACCCTTAGGTTAAGCGGGTATTTTTTAAACCTGTGATGAATCAATATCTTGTGTCCTATGCCGTAGTGAAGTCACGGATTCAGGTAACAGAAGGTTGGTGACCCAAACAGCGAGTTAATCTATACTAGTACTCCATCTACATAGGTTTGATGAGTACAGCGAGTCATAAAGCGGTTAGCCACTAGGCGCGGCTTGCAGGAGTGGCTGTTCCCTTCCCAAAAGGCGCAACAACGTGGATGACCGCTTCATGGCTCGCCCAAAGGGAGTCATGAAACCTATGTTGATGGAGAGTACTAGGAGGTTTTCTGCTTTAAGAAACCATCTACAAATATACAAATATACAAATATACAAAGCTTTCAAGTAAAAATCATACGAGCACAACGGGCAAAAAAAATGGGCAATAATCTGTATTTCACGGGGGTGTTATCAGGGTTATCTTTGCAGTGGCATTTCAAGTCACTTTCTAGGCTATCATCTGCAATATCTTTAAATATATTTTTAAAGATAGTTTCCTGTACGAAACTTCTTAAAGTCGTTTTCTTTCTGTTACTGTTTTTGTATTCGTATTCTGTGTTTGCTGCTGATACAACTAAGCCCGTTATTACCATTCAAGGTTCTAACCCCATTACCCTTTTCCTTAATAATAGTTATTCTGATGCGGGCGCTACTGCCACTGATAATTTAGATTCTAGCGTGACTGTTTATTCCACATCAACCGTTGATACATTACGAGTTGGTCGATATGATGTGGTATATACGGCTACTGATTTGGCAGGAAATACGGCTACTAAGACCCGAGCCGTTAATGTTACGGTGAACCTGGTTCCAATTATTTCTTTGCTTTTGGATTCTGATGAAGAGATAGATCCTAATGCTGATACAACCCCACCCGTGGTTACGCTTTATGGTGATAATCCAATTACTATTTTAAAAGGCTCAGCTTATTCTGATTTAGGGGCATCAGCCTATGATGCTGTGGATGGTACTCTATCCGTTACTTATGATGATTCGATTGTTAATACGAATATAGGCAATGAGGCATCTCATGCCTACTATATTCAATTTTCAGCAAAAGATGCGGCTAATAACATCGGTACTGCAACCAGAACGGTTAATGTTATCAATGATACGACGGCTCCAGTAATTACTCTTAATGGAGCTGCTTCAGTTACTATTGAGGCGGGTTCCACTTATTCAGATGCTGGAGCTATTGCGGTTGATAATTTTGATAGTGCAGTTACGGTTATCACAACAAATAGCATTGATACTGCCAGTGTTTTATCCCAACAATTGAATTATGAAGCTACTGATGCTTCTAATAATATGGCTACAGCTTTTCGTAGTGTTCATATTGTAGATACTACAGCTCCGGTTATTGTTAGTGATTCAATTAGTATTGAGGCAGGTAGTGATTATAGTGATCAGGCTGTGATAACCAGTGATAACAGTAATGGTGTGATTAGCCTTTCAAGAAACTCTCTGGTTAATACCGCTACGGTAGGCTCAACAAGTGTTTCTTATACTGCAACAGATCCTTCTGGTAATAGTTCTGACAAGAATGTAACCGTGAATGTAGTTGATACAACAAAACCTGAAGTTATTATAGCAGGGGATAACCCAGTCACTATTGAAGTGGGTGGTCTTTATGTTGATGCAGGTGTGGTCACTGATGATAATAGTAATGGAAATATTGCTGTTACGGTTATTTCTTCAAATGTGAATACCAGTGTAGTGGCTAATGGCTATCAGGTGGTTTATAGAGCCACTGATGCTGCTGGAAATATCAGTAATACTAAAACTCGCATCGTCAATGTTGTCGATACAACCGCACCCGTTATTTCTTTAACAGGGAGAAACCCTGTTGCAATGTTGAAAGATACTGCCTATACCGAAGCTGGAGCAACGGCCACTGATAATAGTAATACTTCAGTAGCTGTGACCCCTGATTCCAGTGCTGTGAATATGGGGGTAGCTGGAACTTATGCAGTTAGCTATACGGCTGTAGATCCTTCTGGTAATTCATCAAGTATTGATAGAACGGTCGAAGTTGTCACTGCTGATACGGAAGCGCCTGTTATTACTTTAAATGGCCCATCAACCATTCAGGTTTTTGAAAATAGTATCTACACAGATGCTGGCGCGATAGCAGTAGACAGTTTTGAAGGGGATATTGCTGTTATTTTTGATCATAGCAGTATTACCGTCCCTGCATTGCCCGCATCCCCTACTTTTTCATGGAACTTTACCGCCACTGATTCGCTAGGCAACACGTCTACAAGCACACGTACAATTGAAGTCATAAAGAAAGATACGATTGCTCCATTTATTAGTATAAACGGTCAAAACCCAATAACTGTTAATGCTAATAGTACCTATACAGATGCGGGAGCTACGGCAATTGATGCTCAAGATGGAGAGGTTGCTGTGACAGTGGTTTCTTCAAATGTAAATACTGCTGTTGTTAGTAATGGTTATCAAGTGGTTTATGAAGCAACGGATGCTGCAGGAAATTCATGGCAAACAGCACGCACAGTCAATGTTGTATCTGCACCCTATAGCGCCACACCCAGCGGACAATGGCATCTTGATGAGAATACAGGAACGATAGTTAATGATACATCAGGTAATAACAATAATCTGACTGCGAATAATTTACTATCGAATAGCTGGTATTCTGCAGGGCAGTCTGGTTCAGCCATCAACCTGGTTGAGACAAATGTTCAGGATGTTTCAATTGAGACTTTAAGCAATATCAATATATTGCAATCTGCATCTGTCACTCTGTCTGCCTGGATCAAACCCAGTTCAAGTCCATCAATCAATACGAGAGACTGGGAGTGGATTGCTGCACAAGGCGATAACTATGGCTTGTATGTATTCCCTCAAACACGCCAACTGGTGTTTTATAAAAGAGATTTTAGAGCGCCAAGCTCAGCTAATGCGAATGATGGTATAGATGATTGGTCTGGAGCTAATTCAGATGAATATATTTTGCCATCATCTCAATGGTACGACCATTGGCATCATGTGGCAGGAACCTTTGATGCTACGACTAAAACCATGAAGATCTATCTGGATGGCATTGAAGTCGGTTCTGCAATATCTCAAGAGACAATAACCTATGATCAGGGTAATGGTTTTACTATTGGCTCAATGCAGGGGAATCGTTTGTTTAATGGTGTTATAGATGAAGTGAATGTTTATGACTCAGCTCACCCGCCTGCTGAAATTAATTACTATATGTCACGTACTGCTGTTGACACTCAGAAACCGATTATTACCCTCAATGGCTCTGATATTGTCAATGTGGTATTAGGTTCAGAATACAGTGACTTAGGTGCAACCGCTGTTGATAATATTGATGGTGTGTTGACTATCTCTGATGATGCAGCATTTATGGTGGATACTTCTATATTGGATTCATATACGGTTAGTTATCTGGCTACAGATTCATCGGGGAATACAGCAAAAGCAATTAGAATCGTGAATGTTATTACGCAAGATTCAACGGCTCCTGTAATCACTCTCAATGGAACAGATCCTACCACTATAGCCCTTGATACAACTTACAATGATCTAGGTGCTACGGCTACCGATGATGTTGACATTACTGTTGCAGTAGTTGAAACATCCAATGTGATGACGAGTATTACAGGTGTTTATGCTGTTTCTTATACGGCTACTGATGCTGCTGGCAATATTACAAAGGCAACCCGTAAAGTTATTGTTTCTGCTAATCCAGCAGTTGATGAGAGTGTTTTTACGGGGACTTATGATGGTGCTGATCAACCTATTAAAGGTCAACGTGGAAGTATTGCCTTCCTTGATACGCTATCTAATCCTGCTGATGATCAAGGTGAAGTTGCAGCTTGGCTAACGGAAAGTACAGGGCAAACTACAGTTGTCAACACTGATCAGGCTTTTACTGCTGCACTTCAATCAGCTCAGCCAGGTGACCGTATTCAGCTGGAATCGGGTGTTTATAAAATGCAGCCCATTCAGATATCAGGATCAGAACACAACCCAATTACCATTGAATCAGTACCGGGTCAATGGGCTGTTTTTGATGGCTCACTCGCTGGTTCTGCAGCTGCAATTTACGTCACAGATACTGCTTGGTTGAATTTTCGAAGATTTGAAATAAAAAATGGTTCGATTGGATCTATTTACACCAGAAAATCTCATCATCATCTCTATGAGGGATTAAAGATCCATAACAACAATAGAGGTTTTGATCTTACTGATGGTTCATCTTTTGTGATGATTCGCTACAACGAGTCTTACCATAACTATGAACTATCATCAAATGGTCAGAATGGTGATGGTTTTGGTATCTGGAGTGAAAATAATGCCCCTATTGGCGAGGGTGTCATCCTCGAACACAATATTGCCTGGGGAAATGCTGATGATGGCATTGATATGTGGATGAATGGAACGACGGTTACCATGCGCTATAACATATCCAGAAACAATGGTTATAATGTACCTGATGACCCCAATTTTGTTGGCAATGGAAACGGTTATAAATTGGGTCCAGAGGGGCCTAATGGTATCGGCAACCCAGGACATTTTTTGATTAAAAATATTGCTGATCATAACCCTACACGAGGTTTTGATTATAATGGTGGTACTGTTCAACATCACTTAAAAAGCAATGAAGCGACAAATAATATATGTGATTATTATGTACCTCACGTTAGTCTGTTTGATGCGAATATAAATACTAGTGGGGGAGTTTCAAGTAATACGACTTGTACTGATTAGATACTTCAGAAAAGCGCATCTAGATTTAACCTGAATCCCTGACTTCACTACGGATTCAGGTTTAACGTTAAAGTTAATAAGTTAAGATGAAAAAACAAAGAGTTCAGATACTCACTATGAGGTATTAATCGAACAAGCATAGCAATGTATAATTATCATACATTTATAAAAAAGACTAGACTATATATAGGGGCTATTGATGAAGCAAAAGAATAGTAATTGGGCAGGTATCTTATGTGTAGGCTCATGTTTATTTGCAATGTTAGTGTTTAGTAGTTCACCCAGTAATAATACTTATTCTGGTGTTTTTGCACTTATTTCATTGATATTTGCGCTCTCAGCCATTCCATTTACGATAAAAACCAAGCTTATTAAAATAGAAAAGAACTAGTACTCATCAAACCTATGTTGATGGAGTACTAGCTTGAATCCTGTTCAGCAAAAAGACACATTAAAATTCCCATACCATCATTAGGAGT
>JAUTBV010051105.1:0-39481 GCA_032361325.1 Lepetodrilus fucensis
ACCAACATGGCTTAGTGAATTCAATAGGGAAGTTAAGGAAGTTAGGGTGTGCTTGTAATAGGCAGTTGTTGTAAAGAACATTTCAAACTGTATATTAATAAATAATAATAATACAATAATAATAATAATAATAATAATAATAATAATAATAATAATAATAATACAAATAATACAAATAAATAAATAAAACATTAAATAAAATACTATGTTTAGAAATTATAATGTTTTTTTAAATTCAATATCAGAATAATCAGTTCAATTTGCTACAACCACATTTTTCACACGGCCAGTTTTTAAGCAAAGGTCTATGTTCACATAGTAGGTTTTAACTACAATCAGTTTGGAAAGGGGGGCTTTGCATGCTAAATGAACACCTGTGAGATATATCACCACTACAAGCTGCATCAATTACCACAGGCTTACAGTTAATCCCCGGGTAGCGATCCACTGGAATACACAACTACATGTACCTTGCGCAAGTTCGCTGTCTCCCGACAGCAACAGGAGAACCCACTCATTAATTCTTCCAAAAAAAAGATGGCCGATAGTGGAGACAAGTTAAATCTTTTATTTGCAAATTGACGTCTTTATGTGACCAACTGATAGTTTCACATTTCAATATCTTAACTGAAATGTTCATGCCAACATCTTAACTGAAATGTTCATGTCGAACTACTTCAACGGCAACAAAAGCTTCTGTGAATGGATACGCGTACACATTTATAAACAAAAATTAAATCGGAAAAGATTCATGTATCATAAAATTGTTCCTCATTGCAACTACATCGCCCAAAGGAGGAGGAGTATACAAGTAAATCTTTTGCTTGATTACCAATTCTCAATCACTCCTGGATAGAAATACTTAAATGACGTCACCCGAATGTGTGAAAATATTCATAAAGGACGCTGAAGCAAGGTAGCTCTACCTCTATGTATATTTGCAATGCAGTCTCCTTTTGAAGTACAATACGAGAGGGAAGCACATTGTCCCGGCATCTGTTTTACTGCCTGCTTTGTCACGGCCGGCCACGGAGACACCTAACTCCAGTCAAGAGGCAACAGCCTTTTACAATTCACTCCATTCCCCCTTTGAAAGGGATTTATAAAAAAAAAGTTAAGCATGCAGACAACATGGTGTTTTTCATTGGTTTTCAAACACGCCTATGTATACAACACCATCTGCTGGCGAGATCAAACCCTCATTTGTGTAACCCCAACTTGCCACCATTATTTACCAAAAGAGATTTTAATAGACGAGTAAGAATGCAAAACAAAACTATATATTGAAATGGCACATTGTCGAATATCGCTCACGTTAAGTCTGGTTGGTCGCTTCTGAACAGTGAACGCGACTGTTAGACCGAGAATGATTGGATCATCTGACCTTTGATGAGTACGATTGGCTGGCTCCATGGCGACCAATCAAAGAGGTTCTTCTGCATGGAAAGACAAACTGCAAACCATGGATGGCAAAGAAGAAGTTGTCGGACCGCTTCATACAGCCGACTGCACACGACAGTTTCCACATGGTTTGAAATTCACACTCTAACCGCACCTGCAAGGCTCTCATCTAAACAACATTGATCAAACAACATGCCACATAATTGCCAACATGTTTTCCAGAAAATTCCCTACCCAAACTCCAATTTCCCCCCAGTTTTCCTACTCTGTGTATGGTAGGTGTTGTGTAAATGGAGCCGGCCTGCCAGATACATCAGTTCAGGCTTGCGCTACTTGAGGGTGCCTCTAATTGGCAACCAATTGTTTTCTTGCCTCCGCTGCTGGTGACCTCGCCGTGTGTTTGGGAACCCTCCGGAAATGGCAAAAAAGATACCCCAACACAAGTTTTCAAAGGGATTTGTGTTTTCGGCAGTATGATTTTCATTTGCACCATGCGAGCATTATTTTCTTTGCTGGAACCAATCGGGCTTGTGGGTCTGGCTCTTAATTCAATATATACAGAATAGCACACATCTGTATTGCTGTGGAATGGGCACACGTGTGCCTCGACCCAGAGAGTATTGGGAACATCACAACAATGTTGGTCTGCCTGGACCTTTTCAACAGGATCTTCTCCCGAAGCTGGTCTTCGTTTTCCCACCCAGATCCTATCCACATTGAATTCCATTGCGCAAATATCCCTCTTTAAATTACTTTCAGCAAGGGCAACAGATTGCAAAGCCAACAAACTTCCACAAATCCATTTATAGATCAAAGCCGCTAGAAAATATTGTTTCCATGTGCGTTCTCACCTCCCATGACAAATAGTGACCCAACACTTACAGTGTGTCAAAATATGTTTGAGGTGTGGAAGATCAATTGAGAAATGCGGTACGACATCCAAGATGGGGGGAGGTTGATCGAGAAGTGCAATACGACTAAATTATGGTAAATGCAAGTGCGCTTCAAAGATAACATGCCACAATTTGGCAGCCGATTCCGTCATGTTCCCAAGGTACATGGGTCATGTTTATTTCTGCAAGACTACCCAACACCTCTCCACATGGTTCAGGTGTGGTAGAAGTTGGCTTGGAGAGCCCAGCTGTCAAAACTTTGATTGTGATCTCTTCCAATACGTGAGGAACATATATCTGTTACCTTGACAAAACAACACAAGGATGGCTTAGAATCAACTGGCGTGCAACCACCTATTCTTTACTCATAATAGATACACCATTGGGCTATATCTTCATCTTTGGCTATATCTTAGTTTGAATGGGCTAAATTCGGCATTCTGGGGTGCGATTGCTATTTGATTAATTTCCTGTGAATATGGAGTATGAAAATGGCTACTTTTTTTTTTCATGCTTAACCCTCAGACCTATCCCGTCAAAAACATTTGCACGTCAACAGCACACTACATATAACTTTCCTACGTTCAGTTACATACATCGAGTATAAGTCCTCCGTACAAATCTGGTTGCAGGGCTATCAGAAATTTACTACAATATTTCTTATCACATGCTACATTTCTGAAATATCCTAATCCGTGTACCCTTTACAAACAGGTGCCTATGTTTCCAGTATCAAGGATCCAGTCATCCCCTATCAAACATCAACTAGTTTGGCCATTAGCGTTATCGCTGTTTATCTGCATACAGGCATTCCGTGGCTCCCCTATCTGGCGGGAGTCTGCCATATTGTACGATGAGTGGGGATACGGGAGGTGTGGGCAAACTAGGCAGTGTTGGCAAGTATCGAGGACACAATTTACGACACACTGGATTTAATAGCCGGAGAAATAGCTACTCCAACTGATACCCACGCCACTCAATTCCATTGCAGTGATAAGAGACTTGCTATATGTGGTATCAAGTGATATCGATATTGCTCTATATGATACTAGGAAACGGACTACTTGGATAGCATGAGGAGGCATACTATATCAAATGTAACATGCATTCCCACTTGAAACTCGACCAGCTGAGTGCATACATTGTAGAGATTCTTGTTGGAAGACTTCCACGCAGGATATACGATATAGATACAGCAGTATCTAAGACTGACCTTGTGTGTTAAGTAGTAACAACATCCATCAATACATCAATGTAAAAATGTGTTCCAGCACTTCATAACCTCGAGAGATCGTAGCACTATATAAAACATGTGCTAAGTATGCCATAGATTCCACTTGCTAATGATTGGGTCTTCATAGTTACCGACAATAAATCACACTGATAAGTACAACCATTGCATAAGGTACCATCATGTATCGCTTATAAACACATCCCATTTCACTTGATCCCATTTGAGAAATGAACATTTTACTCACATATAACATTAAAATTGGTGATACTTCAATAAATTATACATAAATTAACAGTAAAATCAGTGACATCAATTAATAAGAGTGAGTGAGTGAATATAGAGTTTAACGTCGCTGTGGGAATCTTTCACCCATTTGCGACGAAATTAATAAGAGTCCCAGTAGCAAGTTCAGTTCATGATAGCTCCGGATTGTCTGAGACATCGGACTGTCTGTATCAGATCGTCTGACACCCCAGATCGTCAGACACGTGAAACATGCAGCAGGGGAACTCCGGTGTCAGATCAACATATGTACAACCAGGTGGAGCTTCGACTGCAGTCGGAGTGTGAAGTGAAACCTCCAGATAAATAGCCTCCGAGCAGGCAGTCGAGAGTCGCTTTACAAGATTAACAAACTGTCTAAACACGGCTTCACAAACTCTCCAACAGATGGGGGTAACATCACCGCTAAGAAAATATGTTTAGCAAAACACTGAGGTTTTTCTCAAAGGCTCTAAGAAAACCATTGTATGCTTCTTTCTTGCCGTGATGAATAGATATGTGATTAATTATTTCTTAGTGGAGTTGAGGGTTCACATTCTTAGTTCGTGGTTGGGACTTCGCTGGAAATGTTTCAAATGTCTCGACAAACTTCAGTAATTACAAGAGCCTGTCCTGTCTGGAGATGAATGGATATTCAATTGGAAAACTTGATGACAAAGAGCAATACTGGAACACGAGTAAATATCGAGTCGATGACCATTCATGCAAAGAAGTGAAACAGAAAATAATTCATGGTGAAGTAATAACTTCAATAATACTCATACAAAAATAAATAATTAATATAAAATATAAAATATATTGACATCAACATTATCTTGCAACCATCTGCTCAATATTCTCAAAATATCGACAAAATGCAAATTTGTAATTTGTCCACACTGTGCATATGGGAGAACATGGACTGATAAAAACTACATTAATTTCAGAACCTGCCATGTAGAGTGGGGGCCCATGCTCCTTGTAAAATGTGGCTACCAATCAGGCTACACATCAGTACCACCACCAAAGAGCAGCTCATTGACTTGCTCATTGAAGCTAAGGGCCGCAGCATCCTGACTTCACCCAGGGTGTGAAGAAGCTAGCTGCCTCTCCCATCTGCCAGGCCTTGTTACAGTTCTCTGACCTTGGGAATCCAGGAAGTGTAGAGCGAGCCTTCACGACTCCCTCTGAGTAATTTGGAGAGCAGATATAAACCAGTGATAGGCCCTTCAATGAAGAGGCAAGTCAATGTACATGTGTGTCTGCGATAATCACGGCTTGCTTCATTGGAGGTCCTAGTGCTCCAAATTGGATCTCTTCGCTGGAGTCAATTGGCAACAATGTTGCGAGAAATGAAGAACACATCGGTTGTGTGGCTGTTGCTGCCATTACCTGGAGTCGACTCAGACAGCTGGAGCTTGCCAAAGCCCAGCACAGGAAGACTTCTCGCCTGCCTCCACTGTTGATTCTACAAACATGACCTCGGAAACAATCCAGATGCTAAACGATGAACTGAATCCAGTCTCCTGCTGATGTGCAAGTCGCTTGGGAACACTGTTGTTTCAAATGATCCTTGCTTTGTTTTTTCCCCTCGTGCTTGATCTACAGATAGTCAAATGGCAAGCAACCAAAGCCCATGTTAAGACGGGAACAGCAAGATCTCATCTAGCGGGAGATAACATGCCAACAGAGTGCTGATATTTGGGCTGGCAGAGGGAGAGAAAGGTGCCTGCCATACTTGCACAACTCACTGCTTAGACACACAAGGTAATCACTACTGACAAAACTCACACTTGCTTTCAGAGAGCTTCCATGTCAGCCAGCAGTGGCTAGGCAGACATTGGTGGATTGAAGTTGGTGGTCATTATGCCAAGAATAAATTTCATAAAAACTGGACGAGAACAAATATTGCCTATTGACAACTCATCGAGATATCTTGCAAGCAATATACCGATATCTCCAGTAGGGTGAAGCATGGCCAACCTTGCTGCGATAATACTGTCATGTGTACTGTGATCATACTGTCAGATGTAACGCAAGGTGAAGCATGGCCAACCTTGCTGCGATAAAACTGGCATGTGTACCTTGAGAAGGGGCAGCTTTCATGTAATATATTAATTAAAGACTAGTTCCCCCCTAGGAAAAAAAAACTACCAATAAAAAATAATAATATTTAAATGAAAATTAATAGTAAAATTGTCCAAATCAACTAAAAGACTGACTACCTTATTTGTGCCTAGGTAAATAACTGTATGCAAATGTATACATTGCCAAGTAAATAAATGCATTCTAACGTATCCAGAACAAATACAACATGTTACTCGTGAAACAAGATGCTGCTGATATTATTAGCATAGTTAACAAACTTTCTGTACAAGTTGATGTTTGCTATGTTTAGAACTGCATTGTTTTTGGCCATGATGAAATGATTACGAGACCGATCGGCCAAACCAACTACAGGCAACCTACCGCAAACATGCTCCACTTATGATGCAAATGTAAAAACAATGCTGTCATATTAAGGCAGTGTGGCAGCAATATCAGATTGGGACGGTAGCCTGTGTTGAATTTTGTTGGACGCCAACTCGCCAGCTGGGAGTAATAATACCAAATACGTAGCCCACGTTGCTTTCATTTTCGCTAAGTCTGTTAAATGTATGTTAGAATTTTGCCAACAACAAATGTGCAACTAGTTATTGCCATCTGAACAATGTATTTGCCATATGTGGAACTAGGTTGTCTTAAAACACGTCATAGAGCTGTGTTACCACCCGACTTGACAATCTTGGAAAAAAAGTCTTATAATAAATGTTATAAATATCTAGATGTATTCAAATGTACATAGAGATTATTAACCAAGCGTCTTTAGATATCATCTATATCCTGAACTAAAGATAATCTTAGCATTAGACGAGCTTCCTTATATATTATATATATTTGTCTTGTATTATATGTATCTTTGTCTTCGAGAGAGAGTGAGTGAATATGGAGTTTAATGTTGCTGCGCGAATCTTTCACCCATTTGCGACGATCTTTGTCTTAGAACAATCCATGAAAATCAATGATGAATTTGAATGATGAATTACTACTGTGTGCCTAATAAAGAGAAAATAAATAAAGTGAACTGTCCGAAGGAAAGTCTAGTCACTGAATCCATCAATCAAAATTATCTCGTATCTAAAAGAGCAAGAGAATCATACTTTGGAATAGCCAGTTACAGCTTAGGTGAAATTACATGCGATATCCCTTCAAGATTGCGGAAGACAGATGCTCACAGTAACACAGGGATCAAATAAATGCCTTCGCCAAAGATTCATCGCCAAATGTCAAAATGCAATATGGCAGCAAGATTTTTTCCCCTACATCCATTATGACAGAAATAAGCAGAAGATAGCATTTGTGAGTAATAAACATGCCAAACGAAAGGCTCTGGATGTCAGATTTGCTTCAAGGGTACGACTTGTTCTGTGACCATCCTTTCATGTATCCTGACCACAATACATGGTTATAAAACCTGAAAGTAGTGCCTGTCAATTTTGACGAATTGTTGCATTTTAGATCTGTCATTTTCTAGAAAATTAAATGAACCAATTTTCAACCAGAGCTATAATTTCCAGTAACAAATATTCATCCATAAGGAATCCTAAAAAAAAAAAATGTGAATTTTTTTTTAAAAGCCAGTGCAAGGGAATGCAAGGAAAGTCTGTAAATGTCAACTTGTTCATAAACCCATTGCAGTGCCACAAAACCTTGCAGTGCTACATAAACTCCTTGCAGTGCCACAAAACCTTCATGCAGATCTACAAAAACTCCTCACAGCGCTGTAAATAAAATGTGACCAGAGCCCGCCAGTTCTCTGTTCTTGGTGCACTAGGTAATATATCTGTAAGCAGAGTAAACCATCAACTCTTATTGCTCTTTGACAAGCTTTATGGCAGATTCTGACTAGGCGATCTGACAATGTCCGGTTTCCATTTTACGATCTGCTCCATAGGGGGAGACACTAGCTGTCTGTGGGCGGGATTACCTTTTTTGACAAGCAATTTCTTTAAAGGCCGACAATAAACCGCGTTTGTTTGCAACATTATTTCCGAGAATGTAATCTGGCCTTTGTGGGAGGAATTCACATATGCCCTGGCACAAGGCCCCTGGATTAATAGGGGCCACTTTTATCACCAACTTAAAACTTTGTTAATTGAAAAGCAAATCCTAGTCGGCTTTAATAGACGCGACGCAGGGCCTCCATGCTAGGATTCGAGTGCAGAGCTGATCGTCATAAAGAGTCCAACGGAAGAACCAGGGTAATCACACGCACAGACTAGGATACCATAAAAGACACAATTTGGTACCAAGTACATGGTGGCTTTCTCCATTACTGTGCAAATAACCTCCCCTGCATATCAGAATGAAGCAGTATGAAAACATGATAAAATTTGCAATAAGGGGATTGAATAGGCCATAAAATGTACTAATGCTTTCGCTCGATATATCACCCACCAATTTCAGCGGAGGTTAGAATTTCAAACCAATAACATTTTATTGATTAGCAATGATACTGGATAAATCTCATCCATCACTCGGTCAGCCCCACCGCCCATTCATCACGAGCATATCTTCATATCAATAGCTCATCGTCATATCAATAGCATATCTTCCAGGCAGAGTTCTCCTATCAAGTCAACACCTTTCACAGGCACTCATCAATAAATTATATACAACCATTGTACAGATTAACATCTAAAGAATTTACCGTATTCCAATCCACAAACACACAAATTGATTCCAGCATTCTACATATTCTAATTTACCCCCCAGGGCACCCCACAGCCTACACTACCTTATTAACAGCCCTACGCTCTGATCCCTGACAACTCCCTGGGGGCCTACAATAACATTTGAAAACATTGCACCACCAGCTGTTATTGGAAACCCACTTGGACATCCCAGCAAGGGAACCCATTACTTTTTGCTTTCATTAGACCCGACTAGATCCTGGTTAATTACTCCCTAACATGCGAAGATAAACCCTTGATCAGACAAATCCCAAGGGCCCTGTAACTGTTTATCTGTCGCCTAATCCAAATGCAAGCCCTGGCTACAGCCAGGCCCCAGGGGACAGGTCACCCCCCTATGAAGTGAGGCCTGAAAACATTAGCCAATAGCCTGCCACCACGCTGGGAGGCTGCCTGCTTAAAGGGGCTGCCAGACTACCAGATCCACCTGTCCCTGATTGGCAGGACAATTAACACCCAATAGGTGTTGCAGGAATCGATGGATCCGAGGTATTACGGGATCGCTCAACGTAAAGGTGTGGCATTGGAGTCAAATGCTTGCATGCTATTTTTGTAACGGTAGAAATGAAACGTAGTTACATATTCAGTAACATGCCTATCTACATTGATATCTGAAAACAAAATAAATTCATTTTCACTGATACCCTTTGAATAGAGATTATTACGGATTTTTCTTTACAAAGATTAAATGTTTTTATTCAATTCCAGTCCATTTACAAAATTTATCTTACCAAAATGGATCGAATCTTACTAACAATGTGAATGGTAGAAAATGTGCGTCGTAAACATAGATGACAAAATATGCTGGTTTTACTATCAGTGGATATACAAGATGTGATGAGAAACTGCGTAATGTAGAAATAACACGATACACTATAAATTTCAAATCTGCTACACTATAACATAAACATAAAATATATTGGATAGCTAGACAATCCTTTATCTCTACCAACGAAGAGAAACTCGTACATGCAGCACTTGAGAAAGCATACAAGATTTGACATCGAGATGCATGCTCTCAGAATACGATACGTTGCATGGAATATGTTTCCGACTGTATATACATGTCGTCTTTACAAAACATAGTGCAAACACTGACAAAAACTTTGTATGCATGTTTTTGTATTTCTTTTGGTTTTATTTTGGTACATGGACATCATTACTATCATATTTACACACTATTAATTGCTGGTTTTGAATACGCGTTCCTCCCAGCATGAATCATCGTACATGGTACACAAATAACCTTCTCCTACTCCCAGTCATCTAATCCCAGGTGTCTATGCTCAGCCGCCCCGAGAGACATCCAAACAAACCACGGTATCACTGACCCAGCCCTTGAACACTTACACTGTAATTATGCAAAGCAGATAGGATTATCTTCCAGAGTGCCCTTGTGACTCCAGGGTCATATGTCTACCAGGTTTGTCTCTCCGCCAACAACACCTATAATTACAGTGTTTGATAACACATCGCTTGTTGCTGAGATCAAGACGAACATTTTAAGACGGTGGATAATGTTAACACAATACACCAGGCAGAGGGGAACATCAAAGTCATATATAGATAGATAACTTGCATGTTTTGTCGTAAAACAGGTTCGAAAATAGAAATTTAATAACATAACGATTTTTTTGCTAACCCCAAGCAATAGCTTCTAGGCAGTAGATGTTCAGATATGATTATCTCTCCTAGGTGGCAAGAGGTCAGACATGCAACTTGGTCATATCTCGGCTCCAGTGAGAAGTTGTTTGTTCTGAACAAGCAACATCAAGAACACACAAGACAAAAAGCATCTTGTGCAAACACGAAAACAAAAGGACAAAGCCCGACTGATCCTTAACCCAATCTAGATTCGCAAGCAAAACACAAGATGCTCGTGGGCAAAGAGGTTTGAAGTGGTCGTTACCGATTTGAACAAGTTTTCAATGAATTGCCTGTGCTCTACAGACCCCGTTCCGGGAACGGCAGACAGGTCTTAATGCCAAACGCAAGCGGAAATGTTTGTGATTCGAGCAATGGAGGAAGAAAGCTGGGGGTCCTACACCTCACAGAGCAGCCGTGTGCTCGACACTGTCACTGGGTGGACTTGGCAGGAGGGGATATTGTGGCGGTAAACAGTGTTGCTGTAACACTAACATGGTAGCATTCTGTCTCTCACTGTGCTCCTACACAGAGAGCTTGAGTCAACAAACCCAAATAATACTTTTATCCCCGAACAAACGTGCCCCTGCTGCCACGGAACGACCCGTTGCAGTAAACACACAATCAACCAAAATGGCCGCCCAGGGCAGAACTGTTCGAAGCTATGGCTAGGCCAGGAGTTGGGAGTTCAATGTCAGAAGTCTCTTTGGCTTCCATCATAAACATCAATCTACTGAGGGAACATAAATTATATAGCTGCAAACCACGTCCAAACTGGATGATAAATTTTCGTATCAAGTGCATTAATAAAATCCTTGTCAATCCTACAACACTTTACTGGCTAAGACTTTAAAAGTAATATCTCCAGCAACAGGATTTGCACAACTGTCTGTCTGTCTGTCAAGTATATAATCGGGTCCATGATATATTCAAAGCTCTTTCCCCGACGCAGCTACCAACAAATGTCTACGTGATAAAAACACGGGCAATATATTTCATTATTTTGAAGCATCCCACTCCATGCCAAATCTCTGTATCTGGCCACTGATCTTCAAACTGATCTCCTGTCTCTGTCCTTCTCCTGTTGGCAGCCAGCAACATAAAGCAATGGTATCTCCCACACACACACACACACCTGATACAAGCCTCCTCACACATCCCCCCATCACAGCCCTCATCTCACACATCCCCCGATCACATCTACAAAAGCATAAACCAAAACATACACACACACACACACACACACACACACACACACACACAGAGCACATCTTTTAGATTTCTACAGCCACGTTTTTTCAAACACGCTTCAATGTTTTCACAAGCAGTAATTCATAGGCGGATCAGGTTTTATCAAAAGCAGTGAGATTTCCCCATGGAGAGACCTATCCACCCAAACCCCAGATAGCCCCAATGTGGTGGGTCTGGATGATAACAGTCAGCTCTGATTTATCTGCGTGAATAATGAAAGTGGGCTCTATTTAATTGGGATTATGGCACGTTCTGGTGCAACTCGACACCCTTCTCCAGCTATCACCATCCACTCTTCACCCATAGATGACACAGGGCTGGATGTGAAGGCACCAGGACCAGGGCAGTCTACTTTAGGATCAAGGACTAGGGCAGTTTGCTTTAGTCTCGGATCAGGGATCTGGGCAGTCTGCTTTAGTCTCGGACCAAGGGTCAGAGCAGTCTGCTTTAGTCTCGGATCAAGGATCATGGCAGTCTGCTTTAGTCTCGGATCAAGGACCATGGCAGTCTGCTTTAGTCTAGGATCAAGGACCATGGCTGTCTGCTTTAGTCTCGGATCAAGGACCATGGCAGTCTGCTTTAGTCTCGGATCAAGGACCATGGCAGTCTGCTTTAGTCTAGGATTGAGGATCTGCGTAGTCTGTGTTAAGTCTAGGATCAAAGGAATGCATGATGAAACATGCTAGAGACCGCCAGAAAATACAACAATGTATGCTAGATTTTAATTAATGTCGGTCGATTTTTATATTGTGTCTTAATCTCAATTCAATAGTATTGTGATCAAATAACTACTGCATGACAAGTTCATAATAGAAGTTCAATATTTGGATAAAATTATTGGGATGAAAATAAATTACAATAATAGTAGCATATGTACGTCATAGAGATCTCTATTACTGACAAAGCTAAAAGCATTAAAAGAAGGTATTGATCATATATATCCTGTGTACAGGTACAACAATAATGAAGCAACTTGTTAAATTCAATTATTGGGAGACACAACTAGATGCAATTCATTTATACAATGTATAAAGCATAACAAATAAACACAATAAAACAAGTTTAATATTTTTTAAAAGCCCAAAATTTAATAAGATATCGCTTATGTTTACGTTTTCTCAACAGAAAGTGTGTGTACAAAGTTAATAGCTGTTGACGTAATTATTCAATATTATTTTCAAACAAGTTGGCATTTATAAGAATGCAAATGGTCAAACTTGAATTTGAATTGAAAACTGAAATGATGCCTGAATGTGAAAATCTAAATGAAGATCATATCAGAATTCCCCAAAAGAAATTGTGCATTTTCAAACAATCAAGGTTATTGTTTCCGATCATCATAATTGTGAATAGCATTGCTAACCTCAAAGAAATACATGACTACCCTACCATTGGGATGTTGCCATTTCTATCATGTACACATGGACAGTCAGCATTGTAGAATATTTCTACAACAGTAATGAGTGATAAACATGCCGATCACCTTCAGTCTTTGTGTATGAAACCTTTCTTAAAAATAAGAATAAAGAAAGCAATCCAGACTTGGATATTTACAACCCTTATCGATACATTTGCTACCAAATGACACACAATACCTAAAAATGTATTGACATGTCTTCTAACGATCTTGAATCAGTGATATGAATCAAACAGAACAAGATAAAGACTGATACATTAACACGTGAAGCATAAATCAGCCAACTTACCTTGGGTATTCACAATAATCCACCTAAATCCACAAGGAACAGAAGAGCCGTGGAGCATTACCCGCATTCAGTGCTTTGTTCCGAAAGCAAGCTCTATCCCATACACCTAGTATCCTGGTTGCGAACCAGCTCTAACAAAACCAGCTCACACTGCGAGTAATATCCGTTCTAGAAAGCAATACACAACACATAGTTGTGCCCATGACACAGGCCTTCAATATCCATCCAGTTTTCATTCAATATTCATCCAGATAAGACTGTAAACTCGGAAAATGCTCCAGCTCAAATGAAGCCGTCTGCCTCTGTGTCTGCTATGCATCCAATATGGCTGCCAGCTAGTAGCTTGGCCCAGCGCAGTGTGTTTGAGCAGCTGGTTGTCGGCTATTCTGGAGTATTCAGCGGTGAGTGTTCCCAACACAAGAGCGGGCTCTCAGCGTGGGCCTGTTTGTATGCTACAGCCTCTCCAGGCACACCAATTTCAATGGGCACAAACTTGCCCACAAGTGGCGATCATTTTCTCCGCTTCTACAGCGAGTCCTAATGTCAACACGAGCCGACCCGAGAGTCTCAAAAAGCTGGAATAATACTATTTAGGAGCAACACTCTCCATTAAGACCTTTGATCCCAGAATAGCACCCTAGATTGTCTAGCAAAGTTGTAGGGAAAACAAAATCTGTCATGTATTCAAGGACTGTAGGCACTCACAAGGACGGCCTGACAGCCTCAATAGGCCATTACTCAAGTGTGGTGAATAGCCCAGCAGCCACCAGTGAAAACCCTATCCCGATTCACACACCTGATCATAAAATCGCAATTGGCAGCGCAATAAATCTACCGACAAACACTGGACAAGCCCTGGGCTTTCCTTGAACTGTTCCCTGGAGTAAACAAATACAAGTTGCAATCAAATTTCTCCAGCACTCACAAATCTCGCTTGAAGTGTGATGTATCTGCTGGTATCCCTTGAGGAAAAGCATCACTCATCTTCATGAAAAATGTTTTTTTCGGCAAGTGTCAATTCCAACAACAAAATGTGGAACATCCATTATGACACCTGCACCCCTCCTAGATCATACATACTGATCTGTGAAGGTTCTTCGCTAATGTATTTTTTTGCCTCCTTCGATGAAAGCAATCAGGGTTGACATGCTTAATAAATAATGCATCTCCTGAACACCGCAGGGAAACAGGCATACATAGCGGTAAGCAGCACCATGCATCATGGAGTCCGTCAGGTGACTTACAGCCAGGTGACTTACAGCCAGGATCACCAACAAATACCTTAATTATCTTCTGGTAATTGTTGTACGATGCAGATAGAATTTCATTTTGAAGCAGAAAACAAATAATTTATCAATACATCAATTATTATAAATATCATGTTTGAATAAATGATGGAGCATATTGAGTCATCTGATGACAAATTGCAGATCCTTGTTCCGTCTGTGATAACAAAAGTTCACTCCCTTTCAATATTCAGAAAGCTCATTAGTATTCTTCCTAATGAATGCTCATCAGCATATCCTCATATAAACACGTTTATTCCATATAAACTATTTTCATACATAATCTTTCCATTTATTTCAATGTCTACCACATAAATAATAAATCAAAACAATTGGCTTCCAACTCTTTCATCATATGCAAGCAAATGTCAGCGTATGTTATTAAAGGGCTACACGTACTATCCGAGCTAAGCGGATTCAAAATGGCCGCCAGTGGAGTGCGCTCTATCAGCAGGCAGTAAAGCACACGCAGGGAGATAACATCATGCCTGACTCAATGAAGACAGTTTATCAAGCGAGCGCCCTCCCCTTGTCATCGGACATGCATTTCTCCCAGCCACAGGCAAATGCCAGCAGTTACGGTGTTGGAGATAGGTTCAACATGGGACATGGAACATACACCACTGCGATATCCTGCCTGACCTACAGATAGGCAGACTAATCAGTCCGCAGCTCGGGTTTCCTTTTCCACACTGGAGTGGAACTGTAACTGATAGGAAAACAGTGGGCCGGCCCACACGACTGAAGCCATGGCCAGAGTTCACAGCCTGCCCACACCTTTCTCGGCACAGGTTCACAATCTCCCCACACCTCTCTCTGCCCAGGTTCACAGCCTGCCTGTAGAGATGTCCAGATCTCGGGTAATAAACACCACCGTTTAGAATAATAACCTGAATCCACTTTAAATCTGCTGTAAACACAGGGAGAATAAACAACAATAAACATATTAGCTATCACACAATTGCTCAGAATTCTGTTTCAGTGAGTGATGTGTTGCTTAACATTGCAGTGGCTATTTATTTCTCTATTCTGTATACATATTCTGAATTTCTGCAAAATATATTCAATATTTTTATGAATACCATAAAGATGAATATTTGCATCCTTGATTTTAGAAAAAAATATTTTTGTAATGAAAGATCTAGAAGAAAAAATCTACATCAACCTATTTATTATTTTAATGCCCGGACATAAAAAAATCCAAACTGTGACAAATCTCGGCAAATATTTGTGAACAATGATCTATAACGACCTTTTTACAACATTACTGAAACAAAATGCCCCATAACAACTATGGAAATGGCACGATATTGACTATAGTAGAACCTGCCACAATAACAGATTCGTTTAACAGTTATGTCTATGATAATTTGCTGAGTAACATCAGCATAACCAGCAGGGATCAATGTTAGGGGTCCATTTGATCAAATTTCCACACTTTAATGTTTTCCTTTGGCAGCTGTTAATGGCTTTATTTTCCGGCGATTTTTTTTTTTTAATACGAAAACTACGACATCATAAACAACGAATGCGGCACTATATGAATGAAATCATCAACGAAAGCTTTTTGCCTGAAAAGAAGTGAAAGGGGGAATATTGGTAAATCAATTGGACCTTATTAGGCGATGGGCAAACTGAAAGCATTGTCAGCGACATTGAGTCAGTTGTCTTTGTGATTTGAGAACAATAGAGTTTGGGTGCTGAAGTTGGAATCTAAATTTGTCCTTGCGGACTCCTCTCGCACGCGTTGGCTCCGAACTCGCTGCCCTGACAGCGGGCTCAAGTCAGGCAAGAGCTTTCAGCTGAAATCCCAGTGCAAATCGAATTTGCATTGACAGGAAAAAGCTTCATCAATTTTCGTCCACATTTCCCTGTTGGCTTTCCTCCATTTCAAATAATGAAATTATGTGTCCGTAATTTCTCTCGAAGCATCAAAAGCCCCTGATGTCACAGTGCGATGCGAAGAGCTCTCCCTCGGCTTATAATAGCCAGCTATAAGCGCCCCCTTGACACGATCAAACTGGCCCGCCTTGGTCGCGAGCCTGGCGGAATATATTCCACTTTCTCAGATAGCTGCTTGATTGCTGGCAACTCCATGGGATAATATGGGAAAAGCCCAGCAATTCAATTCGTACAATGGCCACCGGCCCGTGGGACTAAAGAAACGATAAGGGGAGGATTTCTTCAGCTCTTGGCCCCAGGTTGGCCACAATATCCCAAATTGAAGTCTAACACTCTCAGCACAAACTGGGAAATTACAAAAACACGGCACAGTCTCGTGGATAATTGAATACATTTAAGCAATTTCAGTGATATTCCGACAGGATCTATCCTCACTTTCTTTCTTCTGAACTCAATCCCCTGATCGATACGGCCAGGCAGGAGGATTGTAGTATTGGATGCCTTGCCACCATTTAAGCCCTCTGTCGAATCGTGGCGCAGTCCGCAGGGATACATAGACTTACGGTAAAGACCGCTTTAAAAGGTTATCAATATTAGCGGCCTGGAATGTGCCAGGAATATCTGTCTCGCTGTGCCGTATCATCACACTTGCTTAGCCGGTTATGCTCTCAGTGTCACGAAACCAACAAAGCTTTGAATATTTGGGAGAAAATACCTCATTAAAATTGGATTTTCTTTGCAACGTATCTTGCTATAATATTTTCAAAATATTTTTTAACACAATTTATGGAAATATTTCAGTAATGTACTATTAGTTAAAAGGTCAGTACTGTAATTGAAACATTGTTTTTTTAAAATTATAGGTACATTCTATTTTATTATAGGTACATTCTAGTTGCATTTTGACATAAATAAAGTCAAATTTTATTTTTAATTCATCGTTTCAAATAAATAATGCTCTTCAAAAGACTTCGAAATTAGAAGAAGAAAACATTAATAGAAAGGATAAGTTAATATCAAATTAAAAATAAAATAACATTCCTCCTCTAATTAAGCTATGAAATTATTCATAACGATCTCCTCATAAGCTGCTTCCAATAGCCACAGCACTCGGGAGAGCAGGACAACGCAATTAAATTAGCCATCCCCTAATCCCCAGACACAGAGTCATTTGTTCTCAATTCATGTGATTAGCAATGTCTGGACTGCAGGGGGTGACCAGCTGACCACAACAACTGTCCATCTTTGAACAACAAAGCTCAGTAATGACCACTGTGGTCTCTAGCCTGGACAAACAGCCATCATCATGGCTCAGACTGGCCCTAATACCTCAGACTCATTGGTCAGCTGCTGCACTGGACTGCGGTCAGAAGCCACACTGGACAGCGGTCAGAAGCCACACTGGACGGTGTCGGTGTCGGTTGGTGGCAAGACTGTTTTAACATTTATTGTCTGGCCATTGGGTGGTGTAATTGCCCCGATCGACTCATCCATCAATAGCCACTGTTGGACAAATGTTCGCACTTCATTTGTCTGTCCACGTGTTAATGAAGCAAGGCCCAGATGAGACAATGGTGGACCCTGCTCCTGAGATATGGAGATGGCTGACTGGCTGGATGAATGGGTCACTGACTGGGCGACTGGCTGGATGACTGACTGGGTGACTGGGCAACTGACTGGGCGACTGGCTGGATGACTGACTGGGTGACTGGGCAACTGACTGGCCGACTGACTGGCCGACTGGCTGGACAACTGACTGGGCAAATGACTGGGCGACTGGTTGGGCGACTGGCTGGTAGAGTCTCCAGGCCAGATGGTTGTGTCAAGACCAGACAGTGGCAACATGAGAGCCAGGGACAAAAACAGTTTGATTAGCTTCAGCATGGTGTGTTCCAATTTAAATTGCTTCTCGAATGTTGGTTTATCTGGTTGTGTCAAGACCAGACAGTGGCAACATGAGAGCCAGGGACAAAAATTACAAACAGTTTGGTTAGCTTCAGCATGATGCAATTTAAATTGCTTCTCGAATGTTGGTTTATATTCATTGACAAAGTGCACCATCTTGGAAGAATGTGAGAAAACCAAGATTACAAAAATTTCAATTTATACTCAAAGCAGCAATAAAAAGACATTATTTTTTACGAAAACATTTACATGTTGTTATTAAGAAAATAAAAATATTTCTTAAATACAAAAACAATGAATAAATGTATTTATAAATTGGAATAACTTGTGCATTACTGGGTCTTTAATGACCTCGACCTTGCAACCAATTCATTCTTTGCGAGCCGCGACCTCAATCTACTTACTCAACCATCCGACCCTGGGATCAACACATCCAGAATGTAATGGCTCCATTATGCTAAAACGTGCATTATCTCGTATAATTATGATGATAATAAACAAATTTAGCGGGCACAACTCGGGGTAATTACACGGCTGGAATCAAGGGGAGACGAGCAGGGCAGGATATCGCTATGGGGAAGCCCTTCCACGCGGCTGATCGATACACTGATCTAGTTGTGTCGGGGCTTCCCCGAGGGCCATCAAAGCAGTAATCATGATAATGATGGGATTACGATGCATAATGCAGAAAGCGAGTTATCCGTTGAAAAGGAGTAACCGTATCAGCACGAGTGTTGATTTTATTAAAGACTTATAAAGAAGCAAATTCCCCAAACCCTATTGCTTCTGTGTCCCAAGGGAAATAACTCTGCATAGATGCGGAAATGCACAACGAAAGCAACGATTTCAGTATGATTTGGCCGTTTTGGGATCCCGGGGGAAATTAATTCCTAGTTCTTCATACAACTGACAACACAGGTTTTTATAACAAATAAGATGAAACACGCTCTGCTTGTTAAGAATTCATAAAGAAACAAATTGTTATTATGAGATGGATGAAAATTAATCAAACATAATTGACGAAAATGGCATATTAAATCTCTTGGCTTACTCATACAACAGTTAGGATAAAACGATGTATTAAAAATATGGGTTAAAGACTGGGAACCA
Source organism: Lepetodrilus fucensis (assembly GCA_032361325.1). Lineage (NCBI taxonomy): Eukaryota > Metazoa > Mollusca > Gastropoda > Lepetellida > Lepetodrilidae > Lepetodrilus > Lepetodrilus fucensis. The sequence continues at coordinate 19,387 of JAUTBV010051105.1, forward strand.
AAAGCATGCGAGACAACAATTTAACGTTTTCGACAAGAACCTTGTCCGAGGAGATCAAGAACATCCAATGACATTCATTGCACAAAACTATAAAAAAAAAAACAACGTTGTAATAGACAATATAAACCTTTACAACTAAACTGGTGAGATGAGAGAATAAATATTCAACAACCTATTCTATGCGAACAATCAATGCTCGTCTCAATTGTTGGCATGAGTTATTAATGCTGATAAATCAGTTTACAAGCAAGATGACAAATAAAACAAAAAATATTGCATTGAAGAAGCCAACAAATTTAATGGGGAAAATGTTACCCAACGCCAATCCATTTTTTAAAAATCCCATATTCTCAGACAGTCAATGCAAGCTTAATATGAGCACTATCAATATCAGTTTGCTATAGAGATCACAAATTAACATCGCACTTAACACACCGAGGCATCATTTATCATCATGTCATCAACTAACTGACATGCCATGGTTATAAAAGTAGCCTTTCAGCTCACAAAGACCGCCTCCAACACTTGTACAAATGTCACCAGTTTTAACGGCTGAAAATGATGCCCTTAAAAGCGGCCCTCGAGATATTTTCAATGAGGTTCTACAGCCCGAAATTGGGGCTTTTGTCAATAGAAAGGAAGTGTGATGTCGGAGGGCCTTTCATTCCGCTCCCAGCCTGTGCACGTCCTCGTAGACGGCGGGTCGGACAATTGCACGCCGTCCTCGCCCAATCGTATCGATCTTCGCAGAATAAAGAACCCAATTAGCGGGACACAGTCGGCAAACAGCATTTCTCGATTCCGCTCATAGCAAACTCATTTAAACAAAATGGCTTCCTCTAAAAGAAGACCAGGTAATTTACACAAATTTATTCCATTTTCCCGCGAATAAACAACAAAGTTAAATCACAGCATGGGCATCGCGCTGCAATTAACAGTTGCTAGGTTACCATCATGATCAAATATATTAGCTCACTTGGTACTTTTTTCGTGAATTATATGTTCAATTATGGGTACAAAAATATTAAAGAATCCCATAAATAACAAGTAAAATGTGTGATCAGGAAATTAATGAGTGATGTTTGGATTGCCTGTATATTAACATGACACTGGTGGAAACCGCAGTTTAAAATGAATGGCTTCAAATAGTGTTATAAAAACAAACCATTTAATAGTTTCATATTTACATTAATTTATCTATTACATAAACATCGAGTTTTCAGGAATACCAGTTGAATAGAAATACTAATAACAAACATACTGTTACTCTCAACATCAGACAAGTACAATATTCAATGCACTAACGTTAGTTGATGTACACAAGTGGACAAAGTATCCAATACATACTATTATTGCTCCATCCATACATAATTTAGATAAAATAAATAATTTTTGCATAAATGAAAACAAAATTAGGAAGTAATATTTCTATTTCCAAGCACTGATAAAACATGTATTCCCAATAAATTCCCACAAATAATAGGTTGCATGTAGAATTTGTAAGCATTCTGGTAACAGCTGCAAACAATGAGCATACAATCTGACACCAGAAAACCCCCCCAGCTGGCCACACTACTGCCATGGTATAAACCGTGCAATTACCCATTACTAATCAATCACTAGTTTCAGACTTTGATTATGCACATTATTATACAGTTACATTGATTTTACATGTCAACTGTCTGTAAATGTTAATCTATGAATAATTAATGTTCGTTTCAATTGGGTTCATGAAGTTTAGTGCAAATACAATACAAACATTAAAATCAAACGGATATTTTGAAGTATGAACAAAATTCTGAAATAAATATCAATAGTTATTGTCATTTGTAAATCAGAAATGCCCTACAGATCGTTTATTAATCTAGCAGATCGTTTATTAATCTAGCATGATAAAGAATATTTTGAATTCAGTAAGTAATAAAAATTCCACCAATCACTCTAATCAATTTTAACCTTTGAATTTTAATATTTCATTTCGTGATATAACAAACAATGTTATTTTATCTTTCAAATATGCATTCTAAGAAAATAAATTGCCATGATAATAAAAATGTAATCTATATCACTGTAACATATTATTACTATTAATACTATAATAAGTTTCAGTGTAATCATCACTCGGTTAAATGAAAAATTAATCTCGATTCGTTTCAGTAATCTTAACTATCTTAATGAAAAACACATTCTTACTTGGTTTCATGGTTTACATATTTTATCTTATCGCTGACAAATAATTACGTCAATAAATGTACATGATTAATAATAGGATATTGCTTGATCGCAACCAGTATCAATGAGCAGTATTATTGGGTGATAAAATATACTAAACTAAACATAATACATTAATATGACAACTATTAATACAAGGAAACAAATATAGACTACCCTTCTCCCCCTCCCAACCCGCCTCACACCCTATGCCCTCAAACCCCCAAACAGGATCGAACCCCCAACCGGGATGTGAGGTCTATCTATAACCCTGTTCTAGAATCATAACCTTGTTATTGCATGCAACAATCTGTGCAACATGGGCTGGCACGACCTATTACACACTGTATGAGCCGTGTAACTGCTGAGTAATTCCAATGGACTATAGCTAGCTACCTGCGCTGTTTTTTCTGGGTCATCTGCTTCCTCTTCAACCAATGGGGAATCCTCAACGACTATAACATCATGGTTGCCTTTCCACTCAGACTTGGAACCGCTAGATACGTCCATACCGGAACTACTGGACTCTGGGGGTCATTCTGTCACCGATGTCCAGCGAGATTGTGGCCTCTGGACGCCGGAACTGTCCACCTTAGCTTTCCGCAGGCCCAGGGGCAAAGCAGATTCGGCTGCCTGATAGATGTTTTCTGCGCATCGCGCCTGACATCGCATACGTCTCATCAGAGGCAAGTCTTTCAACTGAGAAATTACTTGTCGGGGAATGATGGCCCTAGTCGGCTATCATAAAACTCAATTTATCAGGGGTGCCGCGTGGGTTATTGAGCTGCCCTGAGAAGCAGACAAGCTCATGGAAATAACACAGCTAAACATCAGGGACTTTCATAAATGATTAAAGAAGCTGAGAAATTGATAGCAGTTAGATGCATTCAGCTCTAGTGCCAAGGGAGGCTACTCTATACAGCCACTGTCAATCACTTAAAGGGCTGACGCGACCACTGCAACGAGCCATGTAGGTGTCTAGTACAAGCATATCTAGTATTGATTCTCATGTAACTGCAGCTGTTACAAGAAACCTTGCCACACTTTCTACATCTTCATAACAAACGTATAAACATCAGCCTCTCCCCCACCCGCCTCAATGAATAGAAATATGCGACTCATCTGGCGAGCTTTGTTACAAACAAACCTGTTGGCCATTACTTGATGACCCACTTCACAGTCTCGGAGGTTTCATGAGCAACTGAGTTCAAGTAAGACCAGATTTCTCTCAGGTCAGAGGAGGTATCAGAGGAGGTATCAGAGGAGGTATCTCGGACCCCTCACTTGACAGACATGAGCAGCTGACACTTCCACAGTACTTCACCGGATAATTAAACATTGATTATTGATCTCGCAATTTTAATATCTCCTGCAGTTCATGCAGTCCACAAAAATCACATATCTTCCTATCAATACAGCAATTAACACTTAAATATATCATACAGCTATTTTCAACGTCTTTCGATGAAACTCGACAGGCAGTATCTAAGTAAAATATCAAAGGAGTGGTGCGAGAAAACCCGACACGCCGAGATGCTATTCAGATGCTATTGGCAGAGATTGCCAGACATGCAGAGCTCTTTTCAATATGCAGTGAATGCGGAACTAAACACAGTGTTGATTCACGAACAGTTCCCAGTTAAAGACGCCAATTAAACTTGCAGGGATAAGAATGCCTTCTCTGATAGCCTCCAGCACTTCAATAAGGAAAGTGCCATGTTTGGAAGGAAAAACCCATCTCGGCTCATTCCGAGCACAGCATTCCTGCGAATTTCTCAACCACCGACCCATTCTTAACAGGATGGGCAATGTTTTCTTACCACCATGTGGATCTCATCTTTAATAGTACACTGAAGGCCTCTCCACTCCAGACTACACATGCTATGAATTATTATTTTATATATTTATTTATTTTTGGAATTAGGAAATCAAGTTATAGTAGGTTTTACATACTGGTGTTGAGAACAATGCAGGCATATTAATGGCAGATTGAGTATTCGGGTTATTTATGGCATGTATACAAAATATACCAGTCAATATACCACTCAGTACAGAGGTGCAGAAGTGTCATAAGACTTGATGTAATATGTATAATGTGTTTAGTATATACGCCATACTTGAGAATAAACTTTCGTACTACATTACAGTACATTTGAACTACTTCCACTCTTACGGAATTTCATTAATGGAAAAAATAAAATTAATTTACAGATTTCTTTTATTGGTTACAATTCTATGGCAATTACCCATAAAATAATGTTTCTTTTTGAAAAAGGAATTTATCAAGACAGTTCTTGCATGGAGAACAACATTTCGTAGCTAAAAAATATATAATGCTTCATCCATCAAAGAAAATATGTTTTTTACGAAACAAATTATATTAAATTGGAAAATACAAGTAAAGTACTTTGACATTTAAGAGTGGTGCTCGTAGTAGGACATCCGCCACCAGCCTGCTGGTTAGCTACAGGTGTTGATGAGGGATAATTACACTGATATATTACTTAATTACAAGACATATATCAATCAGCAGCCAGCATTCATGCATAATCACACCCATGGCTACGACAGGCTTACTTTTTACACATACAACTCCCCATGCCTTGCTAATCGCATAATACATTCCTAACAACAAACTAATACCATATTATTTTCTGACCTCGCATACTTAAGCGTACGTGCATATTCATAGCCCGATTGTTATCCAACATGGGCCAAAATCACACATGATCATACGGCTGGCTATTTTCAGAGTAATGACTCCGACATATGTTTATCCACTGAGTACTAAATGAACTCGAGTCAAGCGGCTTTAAGCATCAATTACACACACTGTACACCTCCAGCCTGTTTCCTCGAGAAGATAAAAGAAAGCAGACCAGTATACATTTAGTGGGCATAAACCAGCTATCAGTATGCCGTGGGTTCAATGTGGAGCAATCCTGCGCGTATTGACTTCATGTATTTATTCCTATGTAATTGGACATTCAGGCTGGCATAAATATTCAGACGTCATGCGAGTACAATAACCTGGTCAAACAGAAGTACGGTACTCGTGATAGAACTAAAAATTATAATAATTCATAACAACTTCGCCAATGTCATGCTTACGGTATTTGTGTTAGAACTACAATTTTAATAAATCATAACAACTTCACCAATGTCATGCTTTATATTTCTTATGCCATAGATACAAGCTGTGACAGAAAGTAACTGCAACATCATCAAATTTACTAATAACTTACTTGAATCCTTTTGGAATATTGAATAACAAAACCCGGTCAGCCCACTCTCGCCTCAGGATATGGCCTAAACATGATAACGTAGCATCCGTTTCATCCAAATTTCAAGAACTATCTTGGAATTTAAAATTCCAAAGTTGACACTGCTGTGGTATGATATTGGAAATGGTAGCAGAAATAACCACAAACATCAAAACATAATTCTGAGCATCAGCTGTCCTAATTGTCAACACGCATGACCTTCCATAATGGCGATGCTTCTACTCTGAATTTCAGAGGAACAGTTTCTGAACACAGTACCTATCTGCACAAAATAATAGTAATTCCCGTCTGCCAAAGTATCCACCAAACGTGAAGGTTGCTATCATGTTGAAGCAAGTGATGCCATCGCAATTACTATGATGTTAGCTGGAGGGGCAGAGTGTTCTACAGAGCTGTCATTGTCATCCAGTTTGAAGCTGTGCTGTCTCAGTGGGCCCCTCTCCATAAGTCAGTGATGTTGCTAGGCTTTGACAGTGGGCAGCAAAATCATTCACGCTTGCGTATCACCATAATTCAACCCCGCGCAAATTACCCTCGGGACAAGATAACTTTTCTCCAATCCAATACCACGACCATAATTTTCCATTTGACTGAGCAAACAAACACCAGGTTTTAAACCTCCCGGTCACGCCCTCGAATGTCATTACAGCCGAGCTCATCCACAACCAGATCCTCCTGGTGGGAGAGGGTGGTTCCACCCACAGAGAAAGAACAAATTCAGGTGTCCCTCATTAGAGACTATCGTACGTCAGGCCGGATCCTGTCCTAGCCAACCCACTAATTACTTGCCAATAGCATAGCGTGGGGGACAATCCAAGCTTCCAGCCTGTCAATTGGCTAAAGACAAATTTGATAACATAATGGCCGGGCCATCAGCCAGTGAAGCACTGCAATACCTGCAGATAATAGGAATTAGGCTTTCTTTATTGCGGAATACAAAATTTTCCATATCGGAGAGTATGTCAGTTGGCTAGACGTACCTAAAATAGCCTGGTGTCTGATTGCGTGCAGAGTGGAAACGACCATGTAACGGCTAATTACAGGGGCTCATTAACAGCCTTTGATGTCACTAATCAGCAGCTACCAAACCTGTGTTTTCCAAGGTAACAAGACTTTGTCCTATAGGAAATAGCATAGTAACTAGACAGAAAACAACCTGTCACATTTGCTGCAGATATGCCAGAACAAAATAACATATAATTATACGGTAATTAGGATACAATTTAGTTTTTATAATATTTTATTGATCATCAATAAACCTTGATAATATCCCAATATTTTCATATTATTATTGATAAATGCATATTTGCTAAAAATAAATAAATAAAAGAAATAATATAAACAAAGATAAAAATTAAAAAATCAATTGGAATATCCTATAGTTAAATATTTTTGTTTAATATTGGGTTTTAGAGATGCTTTCAAGATTCTTTCACTTAAATCGTGGCTTCAACCCACAATTAACCTGCTAATTAATTATGTAAGCAAACCATCTAGGCACAGAAAGTGGACATGTATGAAAATGTGCTGGTTTAATCCCACAGTAAATCCATTAATTATGTACGCAGAGCATGTAACACATAGGAAATGTTACATACGTGACATGTTACATACAGGATATGTTTTGAGACTCAATCGCAGTAGCAATATTCAGAACAGATTAGGTTGTGGATATGTATATACTTAGTATACGCAACAGGCACTAGCATAGGTAGTTAGTATACACCACAGGCACTAGAACAGTGTTTGGAATAATGAACATTATCATATCATGAAAACTAATGAAGTCTTTGCCGAGCGGAGGAGACAATACCCAAATCAATATCGGTACGTAACTACTTTCCCAGGTAGCCAAGCATAATCTAGAACTAACTCAATCTCGTACATCTCACGGAAGCAAATTGAGGAAATATCCTGGAACAAAGCGGTAAAAGGAATTCTGGATTTAATATTTATTAAAAAAATATAGAAATGTTTTTAAAAAAGAAATACAACCTAAATCGCAGCAGGGTTTCAATTCCAGTTAGAAATACAATTAAGACATATGCTTTAGGCAAAGGCATGAAAACTACATTATAGTGCAGCTAAACACATGGTTAAATTTCAACTTCATAAACACAGAGAAATAGATGAAAGAGTTCTTCATTGAACACAGCATTACTTGTACAAAGTAAATTAATTGTTACCAAAGGGCATCGCCACTGAGTACGTGATGGTCAATTCACATAGAAACACAAAGTAACACACGCATGATGCTAAGATTATAGACCTGAGTGAATTGCGTGTTGTGTGGTAAATCACATTTATTGAAATCCCATTTTTTTCTTGTTGATGGGAGGTCCGTGTGTGTTCTGGGCCTCATGTGCAATACCATTAAATTAGATCTCAATTTCGCCACAAATAATGCAATTTTCATGCAAACTGCTGGGAGGCCGGGGACACAGGGTTCTGTAGCAACGTGACCCCAATCATTATCCCGGATGGCTCTCCGGGGACGGCAATTCCATGAATATCTAGAAAACCCCAGGCATGCCACCAGCCCTATCATAAATTGTACTCCAGATCCCTGGGGACCGTTCCCTTGGAAGTAACCTTCAAACACACTCCCAGTTCTCTCCACAGAAGAGGGGAGTGTTCCACCTTCTTTGACCGTTCTTTAAGAAAGGAGCTGAAGGTTCTGCTACAAGTACTACATAAATAGACGTGTTTGCGTGGTATGAACACATTGACCTGTCAATCGGCCAATCAAAAAGAACTCTGGAGCTCTCAGATCTTCTGGCCTCGGAAAGAAGCACAACTGAGCCTCTGTTGCACATTAAACTTCTTGCAAATCCCGCTGATAACAAAGTACACTCTGCCGTGGTCTTTGAAACCCGTGATAGCGCTATGGAATCAAACTCTTGATGTTAAAATACAGACCTATAAATACTGTGTTTATCTGAGACCGTTAGCAGAAATGTTTAGCACCCAATTCTCACATTACCGTCAACGCCGGAGGAAATCCAATTGGTCATAATTACCTACAGTAACTGGTTGATTTTCACCCAGAAGGTGTTAACACGCAGGCTTATCAGGGGGGTCTTCAAAGAGGGGATATATCACCATCGACTACACGTAGCCCTTAGATAACAGCCATGGTGCTGCCATCGTCGTCTCACCACGCAGAAATTAGCCAGGTTACATACTCTAGTCAAGTACAGCATGTATTTCTGTCAAATAAAATGAGTAATCGTGCAATAAAAACCAGAAGTAAGTGCTAGGTTTTCTCTGCAGATTAGCGTCCACCTCTGGCATCAGGATGGAGTACCGCTGTCAAGTACAGGCAATGAGCCCGAAGCATTACACGCGTGAATATTCAGCCATATCACAGTGATCTGCTTTTGGTGGGAGGCAAACCCGCAATGATGAATTCTCATGAGCCATTGATAATAACTGTACATGAGGTGTTCAGGTATCTACCACAGAGATGACGGCACCTAGATAGGATTTGAACTCAAACTTACTTGTTTATAGTCCACATATCAACCATACAAATTGAATATCAGAATATACTGTTCAAATGTTCAAATTGGTCTTAATAACAAATTTGTATTATTTGGTAAAACGATTACTGGCATGGGAAAATGTAAATTTTGTATATATATATACCGGGTATATATATATTTTTTTTATCTATTAACATTTTCATATTTTTTGGGGACATTAATTGGCAAAAAAAAAAAAAATATCATACAGTATTACATAAACGTTCTGGCAATATGAAAATTGATTGAAAAAAAGTCACATAAAGTCATACATAAACGTCCCTCATACCATTTTTCATAACAATACCTTAGTCGAGGCGTATTTCATGTGCAAATGCAATATCCCGGTAGGGCGAGATTTATGGACTATAATCGACTGCACTGATCATAATACATTTCTGGGGTGTAAATTTCACAGGTGACAGATCCCTCATTGACCGCGGCGCTTTAAAACAGCTGTGGCAACAGCCACATCCACTCACAGGTAAATCACTTAAGCAGGTGAAAATGTCATTAATGACGGCGTCTGGACCCAATTGTGCATATAAATCAGCCATGAGAATAATGCCAGGTAATATATCTGAAGCCAGGACTGAGCCGACACAGGATTTGGAGGAATTACCAGATAAATGTGTCCATCTGGAAGCGAAACACTAGACGTCCAGGAAGGGAGTTGATAAAAGCTATCAACAGTACCTAGAAACATGAGCCTTTATCTGTCCGTGAACAATTGATCTTAGGGCCCATTATTGGCAGTACATTCTAACTGCCGATCAGCTTATACCTAGGAGGACTAGTAAAGTAAACTGGAGGAATATGTAATAGGCATGGACAATTCACTGCTATTAAAGAATATTGTAATATAACTAAGAAATTAATAATAATTGTTCTATATTTTTCTTACTTCAAAAATAGATTTTCTATATTTTCCTTACATCAAAAATAGCTTTTCTTTTGTTCAAAAATATAAGGAATTGTCTTATATTTTTCTTAATTCACAAAAATAGATTTTCTTATGTTCAAAATTATAAGCAATATTGGGCTGGGATAATTCCACTTGTGTAAACAGTACTGAACACTACTGGTATTTTTAGCAGCAATCAATGAGGTAGATTCTAAAAGTACAGGCTTATTCAAGAAGTACGGTCACTTCACTTTGCTATAAAAGTTCAAGTATGTATAAAACCTACCAGCTGAAGTACATTGCTCATTCAGAACACATCACAAGTGTCCATCATCTGTTGCAATAATTATATTTAGTATTCAAACCCTGTCACAGAGTATGTAAAAATAATCAGCCATTTTCACAAACTCGTATTTGGACATTTCGATTGAACAGGAATCCTTCATCCATAAGCGACGATTGATCGAAATATGTTGAAGGTACAGCTTTATGAAAACATTTTTTTATGTGTACTGTGCATAATTGAAAACTATAAAATGTATCATTTGATTGAAGAATTCATACTATAGTCTGCATTTTGAAAATTATATGTCACATCTTTACTATCTCTATTCCACATCAAATCTGGCATTCGCCAGTATTATAATTACTACCACTTACAATCATCACAAACAGAACAAATGAGAAGAAAATTAACAAATATTTGAACTAATTGCTATAATTGACGACATCCAAATAAAACTACAGCGATTGTCCTCGATGCTGTTTCCCTATCAAACTCTAGGAACTGCAAACACTCACCAATTTTATGACGGTATTGAACCGACTTCTACAAGCCGAGATATTGATGGAAACCCAGACACATTAACTCTACATCCACTGAGTCCACATTATGACAGTCCATAATTAGCAAGGATCGAGTTCTGCATCTGTTACTCAGATGACACTGACAATGGACTCGTATCAGCAGGCGCGCCATACGTACTCATCAAGCACTGAGAGGCAGTAATGAATGTTATACAACACCGTTAGCTGCTGCAGCATACACAATGTAACACTTTCTAACTGTCATAGCTTGTGCTTCAATATTACGCATGGTTTGCATGGCAGCAATGTCGCATACAGCTATACGTGTGTATAATATATATATATATATATATATTATTACACGGGGAATTATGTACCTATCTACCAGGAGTTATGTACGACTACCGCAAGACGTCATGGTATGATGGATTAAGGCTTTACCCAATTACACAAACATCTTTCATATCGGGAGTAATCTATGTAAGCGTACCCAGCATGGGTGTAATAGAGATACCAATGCCTGGAGCTGTGGGTCAAGCCATACTTTCAAGAGATTTACGATAGCAATTACACCTGTGTCACCCAGCTCTTGAATAATCACCCAGACCTCTTACTTACTTACTTACTTACATACTTAGTAATCACCAAAATGAAAACAATCAACAATTACAAGTTGTTGCTATGACAATTTGAATGGCAAGGCTCTGTAAGCAAACAATTACTATCTCTACTTAACCTTCTCCCTGCTGAATAAAATCAAAGTGTTCTATTTCTGCATGTGATTGGGCAACTTAATAACAAACATATCCCGTCACCAGTTGTGCAATTCAGTCCATGAGACAAATTAAGGTTACCTGTTTGTGCCATAGAATATTCCCTACATTGGTAAATTAGCATACATCAAAGTTCTTTGTGGAACCATGCCCACCCTAGTGCTTATGCCAACTGAAATAATATACCTGCTGCATGTACTCAATCAGATTACACATGACCATTGATGTAACAGACATCCAAATCAACATACCTGTACGACCAAAGGAAGCGTATACTAAAGACCTGTATGCATGTACTCGCAGAACATCATGCTGTCAATACTCGCAGCATTCAGGATAAACCTCCAAGCATAAAGCACAGGCCTTTGATATCGACATCGAGTTAACCCCGATAATAACTGAAAGCAGTACTTACAGGGGAGCTGTGTAATAACAAATATGAACACATTGGCGAACACATTGGCGCGGTTCAGGCGTATACAACATAGTAAAGCAAACACACTTACAACTGGAGAGCAGTGTATTGGCGGGTGGTGGTGCTGGAGGGGTGCCCACGGTCCCTGGCCCTCACTTACCTGAGTACAGCACCCACATACACCCTCCAGCAGTTACCAGCTGACAGTATGACCAGCAGCCAATCTAACTGTCAGAGACATTCTGACCATCAGAGACATTCTGACAATCAGAGACATCATAAATATTCTGACAATCAGAGACATTCTGATATCATCAGTCAATCTAACTGTAAGATATTCTGATCATAAAAAGGAATTCTGATGTTCAGACAGTTGACCATCAGAAACATTATTACAATCAGACATCCTGACAATCAGACTTTCTGACCATCAGAGACATTATTTTTGATTTTTGTTGTTGTTATATACAGGAAATACATTCATAGAAAGAAACATAAAAAGAATGTAGATAATGCAAATAAATATGTATATAATTTCAAATAACATGTTGGGAAAAAAGCAAGGCAATTATTACTTTACATGATTGATGAATATACATTTTTTCCCATATCAAGTTCTATTCATATGTTACCTACATGTCCCGAGGGCTAACATGTAAAAAATAAACAATACTTTTTACTGCGGGACAATTACAGCCATAAAGTTAATGCAAATAGTTTTCCAATAAATCATAAATAGGAGATTTCTCTTTCACGAGTGTCATGCAAATTTGTAGTCAAATAAAATCCTTTTGATGTTCTTCTGAAGCGAACACCTACAATGACAAATTATTATTCCCTGTCGATAGCAATCAAGATATGTCTTGACGATAATGATCAAGTGCCTAGAGCAATCGAATTAGTCTGGAAATAGCACAAATGACTTGCCGTCTACAAATACTTACAGTACTGCCAAAGGCGATAAGACACCAGTGAGTCAATTGGCAGCTCAACACATGATACTAAGTTATAGACTTGCAATGGTTTCTTATCACTGACAAGTATGTCAATACCTTCCAGAGAAATAGATACTGTGTATAATTAATTGAGGGAAATGGTCTTCAATCACTTGTCAAGAATGAGAAAGAAATACGCCAATATATACGTGTTTCAATAGCAAAGAATTAACTAAATGGTGGTTGTTGCATGGGTGTATTTGTTGGTGGTTGCATGGGTGTATTTGTTGGTAGTTTTGCATGGGTGTATTTGTTGGTGGTTGCATGGATGTATTTGTTGGTAGTTGCATGGGTGTATTTTTTTGTTGGTGGTTGCATGGGTGTATTTGTTGGTGGTTGCATGGGTGTATTTGTTGGTAGTTGCATGGGTGTATTGATTGTTGCATGGGTGTATTTGTTGGTTGTTGCATGGGTGTATTTGTTGGTAGTTGCATGGGTGTATTGATTGTTGCATGGGTGTATTTGTTGGTGGTTGCATGGGGGGCTGGGTGGATAATACTGGATATTCAATCATGCAAGTCATAATAGTTGAATACATCAAAGTATTCAGCTCGGATGCAATATTGAAGTCAAGGCGAAGGATGAACAGAAAACTGCCGTCTGGGAGCATCAAGGTGTCCAGAGATATATAACCAGAAGTCGGCCATCCAGTGTTGACAGCACTGTGGTCACAGTGAGTGACGCATGACTGAATCATAACACTGACCACATCTGGGCGTAGGGAAGTGCCATGGTGCCTCACAGCAGTAAACATGGCTGTTACACCCCACGGCCCAGCTCAGTTTTCTGTTCATCCAGCGCTCGACTGCAGAACGCATGGCACACGACATCAAGGCAAAGGCTACATCTACGACAGATGGACAGACGGACAGACAGACAGACGGACAGAGAGGACGCAGGACCGTCACAGAAGCGGTGTCTTACCTGGTCATTGTCAGATTCGCTCTCTGGCTGAAAGAGCAGACAAAGCTCATTAATATTCGCGGGGCATGGTAAACATGGCAGTGCATGATGGGAAGGGCTGACCTGCTAAAATATTGATTGGTTTTTCCCCATCCCCGGCTCACATTTGGCGTGACACAGTGTGGTGCGCGGAGACTCTCCACTAGCTGACTAACACAGAAGCACTTCACTTGTGTCAACCAGCGGCACAGTAATTGTTTGCCCACATCGGATATAGACAGATAGGAGATTACTGATGCGATACCCCATTCTCCACAGTCAATTGATTGATACCTAGCAGCGGCATTTACACACAAATAACCATTAATTTCCTAACAACATAGTCCGTACTGTTTGGGGAACAAATACCACAGATTGTGATATTGATGCATCGATGGTACTTGCAGAGCCATGTTTTTTTTCTTCAGTTTTCCAATACAAGATTGTGATTTATTCGGGACATTTTTTGTTTTTGTCATATCATTAAGATATCGGGGCAACGGAAACCAAAGTCAAAATAAATTGATTTTCATAAAACAAGAAAATATGGCATTGCTTTTAAGCTTTATAATTTGCATTCAATGTTTAGCAATCATATATTTTTGCACAAAGAAAAATGTATTCTCATTTTCTCAAAACATAAGGGACCCATACAACATTTCAGATTGAAATCTGAAGCAGTTATACATTTTCGCGATTTATAAAAACAACCTAAATTAAAGAAAACAAACTTTAAATTGTTCCATCAATTACAGCTGACATGAAGCCGATTTTTAAACCATTCTGGATAAAAGCACTCTCAACATTAATTGAGCGACAGCCATGGAAAGGGGACATATTGAAATTGACTTTGATATGTTATGGATCACATGATGCTTGTCGAATCCATGAAAAAAAAATTAAATGTATTAGGGAACAATCCTTTGAGTGACACTTTTAGGCTATCAATTTGATCAAATACCACATTAACGATATTAAATATCGCATAACACGATTAAGCTCTTTATCAGGTCTTTGATTTCAGATGTATCTTTTACACTGCAGCTTAAGAACATTAGTACTATTGTTTATATAGTAATCCCGAGCTGGTACTCAGCATTAACGATACAGTAATTAACCTAACTGGTAGATTTATATATTAATTGGGGTTTAGAGCCACTTAGATTCTTTCACTTATATCACGGCTTGTCAGTTTCGAGCATGATGAAACCTGCAACATCCATAGTGCTGAGTGTTGTGGTAAGCTTGGTACTGACAGACCAAGGATGATAACTGCGTTGCCACGGTACTGACAGCGCATAACATCATGTCAGAAATAAAACTTTCTGCAAGTTCTAAATGAGTATCTGGATCCTGTAGATGTTTGTAAATTCTTCGTCGTTAAAATAATATGAAGCTAAATTTTATGTTGAATTGTTGAAGACCTGAGAAGGATATTAAATTCATGTATTGTAATAATACAACCATTTAGTTGTTATTTTATGCTACAAATCTAGCACAATTTTCTCTCTCAAGATTTAATAACAAATAATTAATTTCTCGAGATTAGAATTGAATCATCACAATTACTGAATTCAAGCATCCTCATATTTCTGGACGATAAAGCTATAAAAACATCCATTATTCAATTCACACATCTTGATATTTTATCAGGCTCAAGTTCAAGACATTTTCATCCATTGTGACATCTAAAAGTTCACGTTCTCAACAAGCAACATCCCCTAGTTAGTCCTTGCAACATCCCCTAGTTAGTCCTTGCAAACATGGGAGCCTACTTACAGTCTTGTCACACGTCTGCCGCCTAAAACAACCAATCACGTAGCTATTCACATTCACTTCCTGTCTGCACTCTGCCCCTGTTTGACCGCCATATTATTTCCAGACAGCAAAAAAGCCAATTACGTTTGGTTCTGGTGCGCGGAAACGGACAAGTTTTACTGAGTGGAGCAATTTCCTGGACTGTGATTGGTGTTTGGTGAAGAATGTTTGAGTTTGTCATGTCCCTGGCCGGCCAGATTCACACAGACATGTCCGTTGTCATGTTGGAGCCAGATGTAATTTAATGACATAAAATAGTCTTGTCGGCTTCTCCCAATGGTGCAAAGCTCCTGAAGATTGGCTTCATTGAGGACTTTCCAGATTTATACTACAAAAAGATTGCTCCATTTCACAGTTGTCAACAGATGTGATTATGGAGTTACTATAGCAATGTCTTGGCTGCATTTAGCGAATACTTTCTGGTTAACCTATTAGACCCTCTGCTCCTAGGGACACCTTTCATCGCATACAAATTGCAAAGGAAATTTGGATAATTTTTCAACCAACAACAACAACAACAAAAAATATTTTTTTTATTCAATCTTTATATTTTACAGAAAAAATGTTGTTGCGCTAAACCATTAATCAAATCAGCCATGCTATTTTAGAACATTATCCATCTGAGAAGTCTTTCAAAAGTGACATGTGCTCCTCTTGACATGTTAATTACATTGTTTTGTATTTTCATCTTTATCTCTCGCACAAAACCAACAATGAAAATTCTCAGGATGGCATCAAAGTGAGATTACGAGTCAAGCAGACTAAAGGTTGGAATGAGAAAACCACCCATTGCCATCAAATCTGAAGGTACAGCTCTCTCATCATATACTTCCCACCGACATGAAAGAAAGTTGCTTTTAAATTCTTGAGTTAACAGTGTGCCACTTACTGTCGAGCATGGATTTTTAACCCAACTATTACCTACAGATTGTTGTGCAGGTTACGTTTAAAAAAAAGCACAACACATCCTTCAGGAATCTTAAATTAGCTGTTGCGTGTTTCCAGTAAAGTTTTAAGGGTGTATATATATACATTAATGTTTCTGGAATCTGAAATTAGCTGTTGCATGTTTACCAGGGGGGTTATTCTCGAAACATTCTTACGAATGTCTTAGCCTAAGAACAGTTTGTACCCATACTATAAGAATAGTTAAGATTGTCGTACGATCGTAAGAATGTTTCGAGAATAAGCCCCCAGGTTCTAAGGATGTTTCTAGTACCAGGTTCTAAGGCTGCATATATACACATCCTAGATGGAGGACAAGTGAACATTAATGTTTCTGGAATCTGAAATTAGCTGTTGCATGTTTATCCGGTTCTAAGGATGTTTCTAGTACCAGGTTCTAAGGCTGCGTATATACACATCCTAGATGGAGGACAAGTGAACATTAATGTTTCTGGAATCTGAAATTAGCTGTTGCATGTTTATCAGGTTCTAAGGATGTTTCTAGTACCAGGTTCTAAGGCTGCATATATACACGTCCTAGATAGAGGACAAGTGAACATTAATGTTTCTGGAATCTGAAATTAGCTGTTGCATGTTTATCCCGTTCTAAGGGTGTTTCTAGTACCAGGTTCTAAGGCTGCGTATATACATGTCCTATATGGAGGACAAGTGAACATTAATGTTTCTGTACTTACAATGTAGCCTTGTCCAGAACTGGAGTGTGTGCTGGCCTGAAAGTAGAGAACAGAAAATAAACATTCTGGCAGTTACCTGCAATGTTTAAGTGCATGCAGAAAACGTCCTTTTCAGAGCTGTAGAATCGTTAAGAGCTTTGCAGCTTCTGTGGGTAGAAGTACATTTGCCGACTGAATCAATGAATTGGGAAGGGTAATTGAAGTCTTAATTTTGAAAGGCTGTTTAACAACCTCTTGAGGAGCTGGTAGTCTCAGAGCCGCGGAGGGCTGAGTGGAAACCTGTCTAGAACGTCTCTGCTCCACTAGAAGTCTGGCCAGCTTAGAATAGGCTCAATAATCGAGTTTTCAATTGGAGTACCTTCACCCGCACATAGGACCTTTATAGGAAGAGCTGGGTGTAGGCCGAGTGAACACATATAGGCTGAAACACAACTGTGGGGATCTATGGACTTAGACGTGGAGAAACATGAAGAAACATGACCAAACCAACTCCAGACTGATTTGACGGTGAGACGCTTCATCAGGCGATGTTCTCAGACTGAAGGGATCTTACTGATTGACCGATGTCTGCAGCAAAGCACCATGGGTAATTGATGAGAGTAAGCACCTCTGAGCTTTCAACATGGAAATGTCTTAAGTGTAACAGTATCTTTCTGGACGATTTGGCCCTGTTATAGCCAAGATAATCATGTTATTGCCAGTAGCTACCAACACCTTAGGGGGCCATGCTACAAGACATTGGAAGGTTATGCCTTGCTTTAACTGGGCAGGAATATTACCACCGGCATCAACAAGTCTGGCAGAGTGACCTGTGTAGACTCACTTCCGTCAAATTGGAACATTTCATAATAAATAGGTGTCGTAGAAATCATAAGAAAAAATTCCAGAAGCCAAACAGAGCCGACAGTGTATACATCCACTCAGCCACGGAGGCTACCACAGTGGCACAAAGGTGCCGATAACCATAGTGGTGCCCAGAGGTGCCGATAACCATAGTGGTGCCAACAGGTGCTGATAATCATAGTGATGCTAAGAGGTGCTGATAATCATAGTGATGCTAAGAGGTGCTGATAATCATAGTGACACAAAGGTGCCGATAACCATAGTGGTGCCAATAATCACAGTGGTGCCAAGAGGTGCTGATAATCATGGTGACACAATATGGGTGACCACATATTAAGCGACCATAGTGGCACATAGGTGACCAACCATAGCAAACATAATAATACATAGAGGTAGTGATTCATACACAGACCTCCGATCCTTTCTTTCCGAACTCGTACTACAATCAATTTCACACTATCACCCCACATTGCCAGAAAATAAACATAGTTGTCCTTGTGGGATAGTTCTGTAATCAATAAGCTAGACGGGCATAAAATTCTACATGGCACTAATTAATTGTCAGCTCCAACACAGAATACCAGATTTTGCAAGATTACAATGTTCACAGATGGTAATTGTCACTTTTCATTGGCTAAGACAAAGTATGCACGCTCACAGACTGGAAGCCAGACTGAGATGTGCACAAAGGCCAGGCACAAGTGAGGTTACTCTTGCAATAACAACACCCCCCCCCCCCCTCCCCCCCACCATCTTTACTATTTCTACATTAGGTGCATGGCTGCTAATGAAATGATATTCCACTGTAAATTGATTTTGTCAAGTTATATTAATTTACTGCCACGCTGTCAGATGGAATTAATTAAATAAGTGTTATTAATGCCCCATTCGCCGTTATTGCATCAAACGATTATTAATAATACTAAAAGAAGATATTATTAATATTAATGCATAAAAATAACACTTATATCATATTTAGCATTGCCATCAAGTAAAAAGTATGTGACATATTATATATTAAGTCTTTAAAAAAAAAACATGCATGCAATATGGAATATCTCCCGTGATAAATTCATCAAAAACCTTTTTAGCAAACTGGAATTTTCAATAGATAGATTAGAGAAAAATGAACATTGAAATATGTCATTGTATGTCTCCAAATAATGGATGATAAAGCTCAAAGGTAAATCTGAATTACTTAAATCATAAAACTAACAATTTAA
The DNA here is from genome assembly GCA_032361325.1 of Lepetodrilus fucensis. Taxonomy (NCBI): domain Eukaryota; kingdom Metazoa; phylum Mollusca; class Gastropoda; order Lepetellida; family Lepetodrilidae; genus Lepetodrilus; species Lepetodrilus fucensis. The sequence continues at coordinate 38,766 of JAUTBV010051105.1, forward strand.
AAGGCGCTTAGTCGTTTTATCTTGTTGTCGATAATGCAAGAGAGGTACATGCATGTAAAATAATAGATATACAAATGTCAAAATATATGTTATGTCAAAGAGACAAATCATCCAACAAAATTCTACCTTTGAGTTATCTCATTTGACGGATCTCAACAAACACAGCCGGAAAATACAAGGGAATACACATTATCATTACTGAAGGCATACGCATTACAGGATCTATCTATCTATTACAGCCAATAGACCATCTATTCCAGTGTTCAAATTAAAGAAGGTTCTGAAGGTCATTTCAAAAGGTATTTATGGGACCACCTGAAAATTACAGATTTGACCACCATTAACTTTGGACCTAAGTAGAAGGAACTTTGTACCTATGGAGAAGGACTCCCTTATTGTTTTCTGAATTTCTAACACTGTATCTATTACAGCCAATAGACCTATCCATTCAATATATCCAATAGACCTATCCATCCAATACAGCCAATATAACTATCCGTCCATTACAGCCAATAGACATATCCATCCATTAGAGCTAATAGACCTATCCATCCATTACAGCCAATAGACCTATCCATTCAATATATCCAATAGAACTATCCATCCAATATAGCCAATATAACTATCCGTCCATTACAGCCAATATACCTATCCATCCATTAGAGCTAATAGACCTATCCATCCATTACAGCCAATAGACCTATCCATCCATTAGA